>BOPN01008142.1:35000-37500 GCA_017312705.2 Penaeus japonicus | reverse complement strand
GAGGTATCGAAGGGGTGATAAGGGGGAAGGGGGGAGGGGGTATCGAAGGGGTGGTAGGGGCGAGGGGGTATCAAAGGGGTGATAGGGGGAGGGGGTATCGAAGGGGTTGATAGGGGGTAGGGGGTATCAGGAGGAGGAGGGGGGCATGGGAGTGAGAGGAGGGGGGGGGGTGATGAGAGGAGAGGCTGAAGTATGCAATTGTTTTTTCGAATCGATTTTATTATATTTGTTCTCTTCTTCTTGGCGGTCGATTTAAATGCTTATTTATTCAACTTTAATCTCTCTCCCTCGCTCTATCATATGTCTCTTGTTTATTTTCTCACTTGTCATCTCCTGTTTCCAATATGCCGACGTTTCTCTCGTTTGTTCATTTGACTTCTCTCTCCTTTATCGTGCATTTAATGTCTCTCGTTCTTTAACTTTTTTTCTCTCTTTCTTTTAATTTCTCTCCTTTCATTTTCTTTTAATTTCTCTTTCTCATTGATTTAATTTCTCTCATTTCTCATTTTTGAAAATTTCTCTCCGTTTTCATTCTTTTAATTTCTCTCCTTTCTTTTTCTTTTAATTTCTTTCCTTTCTCATTCTTTTAATTTTTCTCATTTCTCATTCTTTTAATTTCTCTCATTTCTCATTCTTTTAATTTCTCTCCTTTCTCATTCTTTTGATTTCTTTCATTTCTCAATCTTTTAATTTCTCTCCTTTCTCATTCTTTTAATTTCTCTCATATCTCATTCTTTTAATTCTTCGTTTTTTTTTCTCTCTCGTCTTTCTCGGCGAATCTCTCGTACCTTTTTCTCTTCTTTTCTCTTGCTCCTATTCTCTCCTTTCTAATCGTCTCCCATTTCCTTCACTTATTCCCAATCTCTCTCTTTTCATCATCTCTTCATGTCTTTCCTTGTTCCTCTTCTCTCATTCCCAATCATCTTTCTTTCTTTCTTTCTTTCGAATCTTACCCAATCGTCTCTCAATTTGTTTCGTTTATCCCTATTTCCTTTTCTTTCAAATCATTCCATAATACTAATCATTATACCTTGTTTAATCGCCCCTCCTTCGCTTCTCTTTTTTCCATATTTATTTTCTATTATCTAATTCCTTTCCTTTGCAATTACAACTTAGAATCAACAAAATAATGATAATCTAATTAGAAATAGATTATTGACACCGATAACCAGAAGTAAATAAGGAAAACAGAAAATGAAGAAGAGGAAGAAGAAAAAAAAAGAACATCGGTAAATGAAAAGCGATAAAAATAGGATAAAACACACGAATAACACAGAGTAATAGGAAATAAGACAAGGGAGAGAATACAATGGCGAAATAATAAAGAAAAAAAAAAGAAGAAATAACAGGCCAATTAATGAAAATCTATTTTAAAAAAAGATGATAATAATACTAAAAATAAAAAAAATAATAAAATAAATAAAATAATAAAATCAAAATAATAACAAATAAAAGGCCCGTTAATGAAAATCTATCAATGAAAAAAAAATGTTGATAATAATACTAAAAATAAAATAAATAAAATAACAAAATAAAAATAATATTAAATAGAAGGCCCGTTAATGAAACTCTATTAATGAAAAAAAGATGTTGATAACCCAATTCCTTAGGACCAATTTGGTGTGATCGAGGATCGCGGCCATTTCTCTGTGATTTTTTCATTTTCTTTTTTTTTTTCTTCCTGGTTTGTTTGTGGATAGAGAGGGGGGAGGGGATGGGGGGAAGGAACGGGAGGGGAGGGGAAGGGATGGGAGGGGAAGAGAGGGAGTTGAGGGAGTTGAGGGAGGTAGGAGAGAGAGAGAGAGACAGAGAGAAAATCATATAGAGAAAAAAAAAAATGGATGGTCAGAATGAGAGAAAGAGACAAAGAAAGAAAAAAAAGAAAGATAGAGAGAGGGAGAAATTGACACACCCGCACATACAAAAGGCAGATGGCGCGTAATCAAGTTTTTAATTTTTCCCTCCTGAGTTTTTGACTGGGTATTTCAACGGAATTTCGAAGTGGTTTCATCCGACATGTAATTTGAAGGAATAAGAAGGAGAGGGAGAGGCTTATAAGAGGAACTTATCGTAGAAGTTGTGACAGAGAGAAATTCCAGACGTTTAAATAGAATGATATGGAGAATTATTGCATTCATAATAAAATAAAATTTTATTATGAATATATTGCTAATGATAATGGTGATGCTTCTATTGCTTCTGTTTGTTGTAATGATGATAATGATGATCATAATGATACTACGCCTTTGATGACTATAAAATACATTTACACTATATTAATGTCATTATCATCACTGATATCATTACAATCATTAGCACTATCAACACCATCAGCAACAACACTATCAACACCATCAGCAACAAAAAACTCCAAGACACATAAGTCTACCACAGAATTAAAAGTATACACATACTCTTAGCAAATCCATTTTCTATGGTCGATCGCACTGGCAACGAATCTTTCAATTTCAATGTAGATCAATATGCAAATGAGGCTTAT
>BOPN01008142.1:20000-30000 GCA_017312705.2 Penaeus japonicus | reverse complement strand
TTCTTTTTCTTCCTGCCTCTTCTTTCTATTCTTTTTCTTCCTGCCTCTTCTTCCTATTCTTTTTCTTCCTGCCTCTTCTTTCTATTCTTTTTCTTCCTGCCTCTTCTTCCTATTCTTTTTCTTCCTGCCTCTTCTTTCTATTCTTTTTCTTCCTGCCTCTTCTTCCTATTCTTTTTCTTCCTGCCTCTTCTTTCTATTCTTTTTCTTCCTGCCTCTTCTTCCTATTCTTTTTCTTCCTGCCTCTTCTTTCTATTCTTTTTCTTCCTGCCTCTTCTTCCTATTCTTTTTCTTCCTGCCTCTTCTTTCTATTCTTTTTCTTCCTGCCTCTTCTTCCTATTCTTTTTCTTCCTGCCTCTTCTTTCTATTCTTTTTCTTCCTGCCTCTTCTTCCTATTCTTTTTCTTCCTGCCTCTTCTTTCTATTCTTTTTCTTCCTGCCTCTTCTTCCTATTCTTTTTCTTCCTGCCTCTTCTTTCTATTCTTTTTCTTCCTGCCTCTTCTTCCTATTCTTTTTCTTCCTGCCTCTTCTTTCTATTCTTTTTCTTCCTGCCTCTTCTTCCTATTCTTTTTCTTCCTGCCTCTTCTTTCTATTCTTTTTCTTCCTGCCTCTTCTTCCTATTCTTTTTCTTCCTGCCTCTTCTTTCTATTCTTTTTCTTCCTGCCTCTTCTTCCTATTCTTTTTCTTCCTGCCTCTTCTTTCTATTCTTTTTCTTCCTGCCTCTTCTTCCTATTCTTTTTCTTCCTGCCTCTTCTTTCTATTCTTTTTCTTCCTGCCTCTTCTTCCTATTCTTTTTCTTCCTGCCTCTTCTTTCTATTCTTTTTCTTCCTGCCTCTTCTTCCTATTCTTTTTCTTCCTGCCTCTTCTTTCTATTCTTTTTCTTCCTGCCTCTTCTTCCTATTCTTTTTCTTCCTGCCTCTTCTTTCTATTCTTTTTCTTCCTGCCTCTTCTTCCTATTCTTTTTCTTCCTGCCTCTTCTTTCTATTCTTTTTCTTCCTGCCTCTTCTTCCTATTCTTTTTCTTCCTGCCTCTTCTTTCTATTCTTTTTCTTCCTGCCTCTTCTTCCTATTCTTTTTCTTCCTGCCTCTTCTTTCTATTCTTTTTCTTCCTGCCTCTTCTTCCTATTCTTTTTCTTCCTGCCTCTTCTTTCTATTCTTTTTCTTCCTGCCTCTTCTTCCTATTCTTTTTCTTCCTGCCTCTTCTTTCTATTCTTTTTCTTCCTGCCTCTTCTTCCTATTCTTTTTCTTCCTGCCTCTTCTTTCTATTCTTTTTCTTCCTGCCTCTTCTTCCTATTCTTTTTCTTCCTGCCTCTTCTTTCTATTCTTTTTCTTCCTGCCTCTTCTTCCTATTCTTTTTCTTCCTGCCTCTTCTTTCTATTCTTTTTCTTCCTGCCTCTTCTTCCTATTCTTTTTCTTCCTGCCTCTTCTTTCTATTCTTTTTCTTCCTGCCTCTTCTTCCTATTCTTTTTCTTCCTGCCTCTTCTTTCTATTCTTTTTCTTCCTGCCTCTTCTTCCTATTCTTTTTCTTCCTGCCTCTTCTTCCTATTCTTTTTCTTCCTGCCTCTTCTTCCTATTCTTTTTCTTCCTGCCTCTTCTTCCTATTCTTTTTCTTCCTGCCTCTTCTTCCTATTCTTTTTCTTCCTGCCTCTTCTTCCTATTCTTTTTCTTCCTGCCTCTTCTTCCTATTCTTTTTCTTCCTGCCTCTTCTTCCTATTCTTTTTCTTCCTGCCTCTTCTTCCTATTCTTTTTCTTCCTGCCTCTTCTTCCTATTCTTTTTCTTCCTTGTTTTCCTGTCTCTTATTATTATCCTTTTTCTTTCTTGTCTTCTCTTACTATTCTTGTTCTTTTTTCTTGTCTTCCTGGCTACTCTTCTTCTTTGCCTTTTTTCATTGTCTTCCCTGCCTCTTATTCTTTTTCTTCCTTGCCTCTTCCTTATCATTATTATTTTTCTTCTTTTTCTTCCTTGTGCTCCTGGCTCCTCCTCTTCTTCTTTTTCTTTCTTATATTTGTCTTTTCTTCTTTAACTTTGCCTTCCTCCTCTTCTTGCCTATTTTTCTTCTTTTCTCTCTTTCCTTTACTTTTATTTGTTCCTCCAAATTTTTTTTTTACTCCTTTTTTTATCTTCATATTCTTTTTTCTCTTCTCCTTCCTCATTTTTCTCCTCTCCTCCTTGTACATTTTTTTTATATTCCTTTATCTTACTCATTCTGTTCTTCCTTTCTTCCTCTTCCAACTTCTCTTCCTCATTTTTCCTATTTTTCCTTTCCTCTCCCTCCACTTTCCATTATATTCTTACTTCTCCGCCTCTTCCACTTCCCCCTCATTCCTTTTCACCCCTTTTCACTTTCCTCTTCCACCGCCTCCACCTTCGGATCCTCCTCTTCCTCCATCTCTACTCCACCACCTTTCCTCCTGTTTACTCCACCTTCCATTTCTCCTCTCTCTCATCCACCTCTCCTTCCTTTCTCTCCTCTACCTCTCCTCCACCTCCCCTTTTTCTTCTCTCTTCTCCATCTCCACCTCCCCTTCCTCCTCTCTCTCCTCTACCTCCCCTTCCTCCTCTCTCTCCTCCATCTCCCCTTCCTCCTCTCTCTTCTCCACCTCCTCTTCCTCCTCTCTCTTCTCCACCTCCTCTTCCTCCTCTCTCTCCTCCATCTCCCCTTCCTCCTCTCTCTTCTCCACCTCCCCTTCCTTCTCTCTCTCCTCTACCTCCCCTTCCTCCTCTCTCTCCTCCACCTCCCCTTCCTCCTCTCTCTCCTCTACCTCCCCTTCCTCCTCTCTCTCCTCCATCTCCCCTTCCTCCTCTCTCTCCTCTACCTCCCCTTCCTCCTCTCTCTCCTCCATCTCCCCTTCCTCCTCTCTCTCCTCTACCTCCCCTTCCTCCTCTCTCTCCTCCATCTCCCCTTCCTCCTCTCTCTCCTCTACCTCCCCTTCCTCCTCTCTCTCCTCCATCTCCCCTTCCTCCTCTCTCTCCTCTACCTCCCCTTCCTCCTCTCTCTCCTCCATCTCCCCTTCCTCCTCTCTCTCCTCTACCTCCCCTTCCTCCTCTCTCTCCTCCATCTCCCCTTCCTCCTCTCTCTCCTCTACCTCCCCTTCCTCCTCTCTCTCCTCCATCTCCCCTTCCTCCTCTCTCTCCTCTACCTCCCCTTCCTCCTCTCTCTCCTCCATCTCCCCTTCCTCCTCTCTCTCCTCTACCTCCCCTTCCTCCTCTCTCTCCTCCATCTCCCCTTCCTCCTCTCTCTCCTCTACCTCCCCTTCCTCCTCTCTCTCCTCCATCTCCCCTTCCTCCTCTCTCTCCTCTACCTCCCCTTCCTCCTCTCTCTCCTCCATCTCCCCTTCCTCCTCTCTCTCCTCTACCTCCCCTTCCTCCTCTCTCTCCTCCATCTCCCCTTCCTCCTCTCTCTCCTCTACCTCCCCTTCCTCCTCTCTCTCCTCCATCTCCCCTTCCTCCTCTCTCTCCTCTACCTCCCCTTCCTCCTCTCTCTCCTCCATCTCCCCTTCCTCCTCTCTCTCCTCTACCTCCCCTTCCTCCTCTCTCTCCTCCATCTCCCCTTCCTCCTCTCTCTCCTCTACCTCCCCTTCCTCCTCTCTCTCCTCCATCTCCCCTTCCTCCTCTCTCTCCTCTACCTCCCCTTCCTCCTCTCTCTCCTCCATCTCCCCTTCCTCCTCTCTCTCCTCTACCTCCCCTTCCTCCTCTCTCTCCTCCATCTCCCCTTCCTCCTCTCTCTCCTCTACCTCCCCTTCCTCCTCTCTCTCCTCCATCTCCCCTTCCTCCTCTCTCTCCTCTACCTCCCCTTCCTCCTCTCTCTCCTCCATCTCCCCTTCCTCCTCTCTCTCCTCTACCTCCCCTTCCTCCTCTCTCTCCTCCATCTCCCCTTCCTCCTCTCTCTCCTCTACCTCCCCTTCCTCCTCTCTCTCCTCCATCTCCCCTTCCTCCTCTCTCTCCTCTACCTCCCCTTCCTCCTCTCTCTCCTCCATCTCCCCTTCCTCCTCTCTCTCCTCTACCTCCCCTTCCTCCTCTCTCTCCTCCATCTCCCCTTCCTCCTCTCTCTCCTCTACCTCCCCTTCCTCCTCTCTCTCCTCCATCTCCCCTTCCTCCTCTCTCTCCTCTACCTCCCCTTCCTCCTCTCTCTCCTCCATCTCCCCTTCCTCCTCTCTCTCCTCTACCTCCCCTTCCTCCTCTCTCTCCTCCATCTCCCCTTCCTCCTCTCTCTCCTCTACCTCCCCTTCCTCCTCTCTCTCCTCCATCTCCCCTTCCTCCTCTCTCTCCTCTACCTCCCCTTCCTCCTCTCTCTCCTCCATCTCCCCTTCCTCCTCTCTCTCCTCTACCTCCCCTTCCTCCTCTCTCTCCTCCATCTCCCCTTCCTCCTCTCTCTCCTCTACCTCCCCTTCCTCCTCTCTCTCCTCCATCTCCCCTTCCTCCTCTCTCTCCTCTACCTCCCCTTCCTCCTCTCTCTCCTCCATCTCCCCTTCCTCCTCTCTCTCCTCTACCTCCCCTTCCTCCTCTCTCTCCTCCATCTCCCCTTCCTCCTCTCTCTCCTCTACCTCCCCTTCCTCCTCTCTCTCCTCCATCTCCCCTTCCTCCTCTCTCTCCTCTACCTCCCCTTCCTCCTCTCTCTCCTCCATCTCCCCTTCCTCCTCTCTCTCCTCTACCTCCCCTTCCTCCTCTCTCTCCTCCATCTCCCCTTCCTCCTCTCTCTCCTCTACCTCCCCTTCCTCCTCTCTCTCCTCCATCTCCCCTTCCTCCTCTCTCTCCTCTACCTCCCCTTCCTCCTCTCTCTCCTCCATCTCCCCTTCCTCCTCTCTCTCCTCTACCTCCCCTTCCTCCTCTCTCTCCTCCATCTCCCCTTCCTCCTCTCTCTCCTCTACCTCCCCTTCCTCCTCTCTCTCCTCCATCTCCCCTTCCTCCTCTCTCTCCTCTACCTCCCCTTCCTCCTCTCTCTCCTCCATCTCCCCTTCCTCCTCTCTCTCCTCTACCTCCCCTTCCTCCTCTCTCTCCTCCATCTCCCCTTCCTCCTCTCTCTCCTCTACCTCCCCTTCCTCCTCTCTCTCCTCCATCTCCCCTTCCTCCTCTCTCTCCTCTACCTCCCCTTCCTCCTCTCTCTCCTCCATCTCCCCTTCCTCCTCTCTCTCCTCTACCTCCCCTTCCTCCTCTCTCTCCTCCATCTCCCCTTCCTCCTCTCTCTCCTCTACCTCCCCTTCCTCCTCTCTCTCCTCCATCTCCCCTTCCTCCTCTCTCTCCTCTACCTCCCCTTCCTCCTCTCTCTCCTCCATCTCCCCTTCCTCCTCTCTCTCCTCTACCTCCCCTTCCTCCTCTCTCTCCTCCATCTCCCCTTCCTCCTCTCTCTCCTCTACCTCCCCTTCCTCCTCTCTCTCCTCCATCTCCCCTTCCTCCTCTCTCTCCTCTACCTCCCCTTCCTCCTCTCTCTCCTCCATCTCCCCTTCCTCCTCTCTCTCCTCTACCTCCCCTTCCTCCTCTCTCTCCTCCATCTCCCCTTCCTCCTCTCTCTCCTCTACCTCCCCTTCCTCCTCTCTCTCCTCCATCTCCCCTTCCTCCTCTCTCTCCTCTACCTCCCCTTCCTCCTCTCTCTCCTCCATCTCCCCTTCCTCCTCTCTCTCCTCTACTCATATACTCCCCCCTCCCCTTTCTCCTTCTCCCTCTCCGCCTCCTCCCCCCTTCCCCTTTTGCTCTCCTCATGCCTTCTCTATCCACCCCCTACCCCTACCACCCTCATCCTACCCTCACACCCTCAAGCACCCCCCCCCCCCCCCCCCCCCCCCCCCCCCCCCGTACAGCCACACTCTGACCTCCGAATTTTTGAGGACGATGTGATACCAGAGTGACAGGCCGTCGAGATGTCAAGATGGTCGTCGATCCTCCATCAGTCTTCGGCTACATCGACCATCGCGCCGGACGCAGCTGAGGCGGTGGCGGTTGGGTGGGGTTCAGAAGATTATTTTATTTATCTATTACAATTTTATTTGTATTCGCCTTTATGTTTATATCTTTGAGTGTTATTTATAGCCATCTTTTGGGTTTTATTTATGTATCTATAAGAGTTTGTTGTTATTTCTTAATGCAGGGCGTCTTTTTCTTTTCTTAAACAATTGTATATATTGTATGTACATTACGTAAGGGCAGATGAAATAACAATAATAACAATAATGATTAGAAATGATAATCACAAAAATGACAACTACAGTATAAAAACAAGATTGATCTCGGAAAATGAATAAATATTTTCTTAGAAAAACATAAATGCTTATATTAATGGTGAGAATGAAAGAGTATTTTTTCCTGAGTGATGCGTGTCAAAGTTGTCATGGCGTTGACTGCTGCAAGAATCAATAAATAGAGGGAGGTTGTGTGCGACATTGCTCACCGGCTGACGACCGACTCAGTATTTCAGTATACGTATATATGTATGTGTATATATCTGTGTATGTGTGTGAATTTATCGGCTTTTTATATCCTTTTTTTATAAACTTAGAGAATTATGATTATTATTATTTTTATTTTTCATATTTTTTATTTTTTTGTAAACATTGTCTTTCTCTCGACATTTTTCATATTTTTAATAAAGTGTCATTACCATCACTACGAAGTGAATACGCTATATATAGAAAAGAAATAATTTCTTTGACTCGCAGCCACTCCTAACCCATCCCCCTCCCCCTCCCCCCACCACCTCCCCAAGCTAACACCAATCCCCACACCACAAACTTCATGGAGTGTGTCTCACCCCACACCCACTACCCCTCCCCCTCCTCCCACCTAAGGCAGAGTAAAAAAAAAGAAAAAGAAAAAAAAGAGGAGCATAAATCACTGCTACTAAATATACGAGGCGAGAGGGCGAGCAAACAACCATCGCTTCCCAACCTAACCTAACCTAACCGCCGCGCCTTCGTTCTGTTTGCATCGCGGGAGATTCTTTCAAATGTTATTTCTTATTTTCCGGGAATTGAGGATATAAAGCTTATTTCTGATTTAAATAGTTTTTTTTTTTCTTTTGTGTGTGTGTGTGTGTATCTAAGAGATAGATCGATTTGCATGCGACACCATTACTATTTGTTTTAAGCAAGCATGCACACCGTACAAATACACAAGTATATCTCAGATGAAGCAAAAAAAACACACACTTCTCTCTCCCATTTATCTATATCTATCTATCAATACACATGAACACATTCCGTGGCTTGTTCTATCCGAACAAGATTTAAACCGCTGTTACGATACAAATGGCGCACTCTACCCAGACACATTCGAATGGCGCTCTACACGACGTAAATAAGGCCCCCAAGACTGGAAACCTGTAGTGAGAGGTACTTGATGGTGCAACTGATAGCTCTTCAAGGTGCTTGGCCAATTAGTACAGGTGAATCAAGGTGACAGCAAAACGGGGTGTGAGAGGGAAGCACGTAGGGGGCGTGGCAAGAGGGGGGAGAAAGAGGAAAAAAGAATGGTTCGGGTTTGTGGGGTTTGAGAGTTTTATAAGTAAGTGAGGTTGTATTTTTTTTTTTATCATATATGTATAATTATAGATAGAGGCTTTTTGTTTGTTAAATCTAAATTCTGCACTATTAGTAGTATTTCATTCCATTGGTCAAAATCTCCAGTCACGTGACCCGAAAATTTGTATCACAGCCGACGACTGGCTAGAATTTTCCCGCCAAGAAAATCGAACAGCCAATCACCTCCTTCGTAACAAAACTGTCATCAACAAATGACGAATGGCGATCTAATTTAACTAATAATTATCTCAATGCATCGCATCAATATATATTTTCTTTCTCGTTTTTTTTTTCTCTCTCGAGTTAAGCCAGTTATTCAAGCTCTTAATTGTGAAGAAATGCGATAGCGTAAGTGGTTTACACAGACCACAGTGCATAATTGAAGTGACGGCGTGTGATCGAAGACATGACACTCGGTCCCGCTTGGTAAGTAATCAATTCTGAAGCATCTTGAACTAAATCTTCATGCTATGACTTTTTTTTGTGTAAATCTATTCAGGGTATAAATGCAGTGTCATTTTTTTTACCTTAATGTTTTGGTTTTATTTTATAAGGTTTAGATAACTGGGTGTTTTCATAATTAAATTTTGGGGAGAATGTTGGAGTGGATGTAAATGTAATTTGTGAACTATTTAGGGTGAGCACTAGAATAAATGAAGCCGATGTAAATGAGTATCTAAGTTAGTTTTTTTAAGATATTTCAGTGAGTATATATCTATCTCTCAAGATTTGGAGTTCAAAATATCACAAACGCTCTTGTAAACACTAATACAAAAATGCAGGAACGGAGGCCTAAAGATAATAATTAGATAAAGAAAAAGAAAAGAAAAGAAAAAAAAGCACAGAATATGGAATATGTAAAAATAAAAAAAAAATAGAATAAAAGATCGAAAATCAAAACGAAAGTTTAACAAAAAGGAAAACAAAAACAAAACCTCCAGTAAAAGAAGAAAAGGCAGAAGAAAAAAGCACAGCCATGCAATCAAAGCGAACGCATGGCAAAACAATAATGAAATGAGGCGCAAGCAATCAAAATTTACGGCCGCCCAACCTGATTTACAGACAGATTAACTCCTATAAATCTACGATCGAATAGCCTTTAATTAGTTAATTAGGCGTGGCAGATTTGACGTTTCCGCTCATTATAAACTTTTTTTTTATATAATAATTATCTTGAGTCGACGATCATGTGATTTCGAATTAAATTTCTTTTCTCTTTGAATTGATGTATGTTTTTTTTATTATTGTATCTTTATTCAAGTATATTAGATAATAATGATAATGAGAACGGTAATGATAATGATAACAATAGCAATGATGATATTAATGGTAATGACAATACAGATTATAGTAGTAATGATAATAGTAACAGTGATGATCATAATAACCGTAACAATAATGACAATAATACTAATAACAATAATAACAATAATCTAAAAATACTACTAATGATAGTAATAATAACAGTAATAGCAATGACAATAATAACTACATAAGTGATGATTATGATGATTATAGTAATGATGATGATCATCATCATAATGATAATAGCAACAATAAGATAATTCTCATTATCATTATTTTTGTTGTTATTTTTAGCCTTAGAACACCAAATAGTAAATCATAATAACGACAATGATAATAATGATGATAATAATAATGATGATAATAGAAAGACATACCACTACTACTACTACTATTAATAATGATAATGCTAATGATGATGATGATGATGATGATAACAAAAATGATGATAGTGATAATGATGATAATGATAATATAATGATAATGATGATAATGATAATAATAATGATAATGATGGCAGTAAGAAAAGCAACAATGATGATAATGATGACAGCAATGATGATAATAATGGCAATAATGATAATAATAAGAATGCTGATGGTGGTGATAATGGCTGTTGTTTAATTGTTGTTGTTAATGGTAATTTATCATCATCATAATCATCGCCATCACTAACAACTTTATTACAATCATTCCTCCCATCTTCACACTTACATTCCCCATCCCTTCATAACGAAACCCGCAAGCGCACGCAAACACACTCAAAAACACACGCAACCCCAATACCTTCTGCTTCAGCGCCCTCTTCTCACGCCCATCCATACATCACAACCGAGCGACGTGGCAGCGGCCGCCCCAAAAGAAGGAGCCCACACACGCCCACAGAGCAGCGGCGCCGGCATCGGGAGCGCCCGCCAATCTGTTAGCGAAGCCGAGCCCACGGCGGGTGACTGACGACCGACAAATTGGCGCGCAGCGGGAAACAAGTGACGAGCGGAGAGCGTGCGCCGTGATGTTATTCTTTTAACAATATATTTTTTTTCTTTTTTCACTTCATTTCTTAAGAGGTTTAACTCTGTAAGGTGGTTTTATGATCTTTTATTCGTTTTTTTTTATCGTTTGTCAGATTGTCGGCGGTTTTGCGTGGGAGGTTAACTGAAGGATGGTGAGGAAATGTTGTGGGTGGGT
>BOPN01008142.1:15000-17500 GCA_017312705.2 Penaeus japonicus | reverse complement strand
TATAAGTTAGTTTGTTGTGCTTTTGTTGCTCAAGTGTAGAGATTGATGTGTCCGTTCCTTCACTGTAGCTGCGTTTTTGCTTGTTTGTTTGTAGCTTATCTCTAGCGCTTTGTGTGTTTGTTATTTCTCTGTAGCGACGTGCGGGTGTGTTTGTAATGTATTTGTTCCTCCCTTGTAGCGTCGGGTGGCTGTATTTCTTTGCTAGATAGATATAGAGAGAAAAAAATGGAGAAATGCGGCAACACTTGATAATTGAGGCATAGGGATAAGAAGAGTAAAATTGGGGAAATGAAGAAAAGGAATAAAAAAGGGAAGACGGATAGATATAAGTAATACCAAATGAAAGAAGGAAGGAATAAAAAGAGAAAGAAGAAAAACAATACCAGATGGAAGACGTGGGAACGAAAGAGGAAGAAGGGCATAGAGAAGAATAATAGATGGACAAGGGGGATGAAGGAGGGAAAGATAAAGAGAGAGAGAGAGAGAGAGAGAGAGAGAGACGTAATAACAGAAGGGGTAATTTGGGGACGAAAAAGAGAAAGAGGGAAGGATAAGAACAAGAAAACACGACGAAGGAGAGAAGCAGAAGAAGAAATAGAAAGGACAATCACAATTTCAGAACGAACGTAGGGAAACAGAAAGATAATAGGATAAAGAAGGAACACAAGGCAAGGAAAAGAATCGAGGACACCGGATGGACACCAGATTACACACAATGGACACACACACACACAACAGGAAGATCAGAGAATAACAAAAGGCAAAACTGCACAATTCACAGCACTTCCAAGCACGTCAGGAGTTTATGATGCATCGGTCCATAGATAACTTTACAATCCAAAGGCGGAGGGAGGGGGGGAGGGGAGGGTAGGAGGAGAAGTATGTGTGTGGGGGGGAGGGGGTAGGAGGAGGTGTGTGTGTGTGTGGAGGAAGGGGGGGGAGGGTATTGTAGGAAAAGGTGGATTTGGCGCGCGCTAAGATATAGTTTTTTTTTCTTCTTCTTTTCTTTAATATGATCGTAGGTATTTCTTCGAAATGTGTACTGTCTGTGCGTTGTTTCAATCGTTGCTGTAACAAACACACATATAGTCTAGTTTTGCCGCGGTAATATTTACTTCTTCGCTACTTCTTCGTACGCCCTGTGTATTTATTACTTCATGGTATCTCTTTCGAAAATGACTTAGTCCAGTTTTACCCGGAAGGGAGAACATCAAAGATCTTCAAACCCGCGAAATTCACCATAATGGCGGGGGAGAGAGAGAGATCAATAGCTAAGCGCGTGAAATGCCCAATAGGCGATCATTTAATTCTATTCTCTCCTTTTCTATTGGCTCTGCGCTGTTCCTTTGTCCGCTTACAATCGTCCAATTTGACTTTATCTGCGCATCAATTTCTGATCTTGAGAGCTGAGTGCGCGAGGGAATATGGCTTACTAAATATTTAATTCGTTTTTCGAATTCTTGTCTTTTTCTTCAATATCTAAACTTTTTTTTTATTGTTGTTATTATCTTTATTAATATATGCGCCATATTTAACTTCAGGTTTATAAATCAATTCCCAAAGTATTCAGGGGAAGATTGTGATGAATATGTATCTGTTCTAGGAAAAAAATGAAAGAAAATGCAAATTGAAATGAGATCTGAAAGGGCATTCAACAGAAAGACATATATATGCAAATGTGGTTGATACGTTCATAGATCTGTTACTTTAAAATAATCATACCATTTATATAATAGTGTGAATATGGTAACCTTCTTGTTTTGTTTTTTTCTTTCTTTCTTTCTTTCTTTCTGACCGTCTGTTTGTGTAATATTACTTATAATAATTTTTTGTGTTATTTCGATAATATTTTACATAAAACGCGTTTTTCTTTCTTCCATCTTCTCTCTTTTCCTTCTGTCTTCATCATCCCATCCCTTCTCCTTTTCGCTACCTCTCTCTCTCTCTATCTCTCTCTCTCTCTCTCTCTCTCTCTCTCTCTCTCTCTCTCGCTCTCTCTCTCTCTCTCTCTCTTTCTGCATAATACATATCATGAGAATTATCACACATATAATTTAGTATAATCTGGAGGTGTTTCGAATCAACTGCTTCATCTAAACTTATTTGAAGTTGGATTGGATTAATAAAGCAAATAAAAGTGATGTTAAGAGACAAAAGAGATGATATGAAATAGAAATGAAGTGCTGAAGGTCATCTCAGGTGTCAAGTATGTTGACTAATTTTTGCTAAAATGCTTATGTCAAGAAATCATTGTTAGAAAACATTGACTTTTAGGTAATTTAGTCTACTGATATATTTTTCTCTCTCACACACACACACACACACATACACACACACACACACACACACACAAACACACACACGCCCCCAAAAAAAAGTCTTCGACGGGGAATCGTATTTTTTCTCACATCAATATCTATCAGATTATTTCTCCTTCTCTTTCTTAATCTCTATCTTTGATTTAGTCAGCGGCAGAGTGGGATCGTCAAGTACCACTATT
>BOPN01008141.1:47500-49058 GCA_017312705.2 Penaeus japonicus | reverse complement strand
AATAAAAAAAATAAATAAATAAATAAAAAAAACAAGAGGAAACCAACAGTCGACCATCAATTACATCAGCGAAATCAAGAAGCCCCACAAAAGAGGCCGGATGCTTGCAAAGATTGCCGGGAACTATCGGATGCATCCCCAGGCAAGCGACACACAACGATAGAGTAAAATTAATCCAGTCAAGTATCATCAAATATAAATACATACAAGATATTTCTGACGACCAACTGATCAAAAATAACCTATTCAACAGAACCACCGACCTCACTATTTATAGAATACAATATGTTAATAAGCAAGCATTCGAACTAATGAGAGCAAAACAGAAGACTGCCAAAAAATCGTCCACAGACCCAGACATATTATAACCCCTACCAGCACAAAATGATAAAAAATATGTATAAAATAATTCAGCAAATTTCCTAAACTGGCGCACAGGGAAGCACAAACTATCCAACATGTATCAGCCAGAAGACCCAGATATCATATTGAAAAATATACATAGGAATTATATCATCCAACAAGGGTTACTGACAGCATGGGGCCACATTCCAATGGTCTTCACCCTGGCGACATTGTAGTGAATAATCTCCCGATTGGAAAACGGGCTGTCTTTGAGGGGATCCTAAGCTATTCGTGGCAAGGCTGGACGCTTGGAAATTCTACCCGTGGCCACCAGGGACCAGCACCGTGACGTTGCAACGTTCTTAATGCATGGTGCTTGCAACAAATAATAAAACGTTATGTCTGTGTTTTAGGTTTCCCCGTCTTTTTATTCTCTTATTTTTACAGTATTTTGTTGATTTTAAAACACTGGAGCAAAGAAGGTCTCACACCTCTTAAAAATCACAACTGCTGGTTACCGCCTCCAAGACGTTGAGGGAGATGTCCGGGGAGGAACAAGCAACTCAAGCTAGCACGGCCAAAGCTACAGGTACTCTCTCTCCTCATCCAACGGGCAGTTTGCTTATAGCAGTGAGGTTTTCTTTCCTTAAGCCAGAGATCCTTGACGGAAGACTGCCGGGTAAGAGGACCTCCTGTTATAAGTCGATATAGAGAGAGGCCGTAGCCGAGCCTTTATCTTTATTGTATCTGTGTTACAAAGTGGTATTTAATGGACGGTACGAGAGACACATTGTAAGATAAGTAGTGTGCCCCAGTTGTATGTGCAGGATTTGTTATATTCTCATCATGTATGTATATAAATCCATGCCGATTAATTGAATATCAGTTTTCTATATTTGTTTATTTTATGATTACATGGCTTTAGTAAAAGAGTTGTGCCCAGGCTCTTTTTGTGTATGTACGGGAAGTAACACTTTTAACAAAATTCACGAGCAACATTTATCCCAGACCCACCGTGCCTTCGGAGAGTGCTTACCGCTCGGCCCACTCCGTCGGCAATCTATTACAAAAATTAATTATGGCAAGTTCCATAAGAAATGAACTTGCAACTTACTTAAATGATAAGTCAATGATCACTATAACATCGCTTATCATGATCCCGCAAACATATGAAAGGGGAAAGCAAAATATTACCCATCAACCATTGAAACAA
>BOPN01008141.1:40000-42500 GCA_017312705.2 Penaeus japonicus | reverse complement strand
GTGCAAATCTATCATGTGATTCTAATGACTTTTTCGCCATGTTTCAGATTATTTGTTACTACTCAAAAGGATGTACTGTGGAAGCGCATGGTCCTTTTTATGGCAAAGCGAAAAAAAAAAAAAAAAAGAGAGAGAGAGAGAGAGAGAGAGAGAGAGAGAGAGAGAGAGAGAGAGAGAGAGAGAGAGAGAGAGAGAGAAATCGCTTGCGTTTTGCTTAATAATAAATTAGCGAAACGGTATGTAGCTCGGCTAGATTACCTAATACCGTGCTGGGTTTAGATGCAATTAAAATATATATATTGAAATGAGGATATACAATATTTGCAAAAGAATAAAATTACCGCAAATAGTCAAATATTATAGTGGATATAAAACATTTGCCAAAAGAAAAGACAAAACAGTTAATTAAAGATAATAATGTTAACAAAATATTGCTAATAATAAACATAAAATAAAAAGGATGATAATGTGAATAATACGAACAATGCTTATACTAAAATGAAAAAAAAAGCTTTACCATCGTCGATTTCCCTGTTGCACAGTTTTTGATATATTCCAAAGAACACTTGAGACACATTCAACAATTTAAATGAAATCAGCTCCTGTTACATTTTTCACTTGTATAAGACTACAAGTTGCAGTTGATTAAATCGAGTGCTTTTCCCTTTCGCAAGACCGTTTGCGGCATCAATCTTTTGCAAGATTAAAACGCTTCGCAATAGCTGTGCGGTGATTTCAATGTCGGAGAGAGCAGATTAACAAACAATACGATTGTACAGCCGCACATAGAGTACCATTTTCGATTATTTTGAAACAGATCCTTTTTCTTTGCAGTTACTTTTAAAGATTTCGCTCGGTAACTTTTTCCTCAGGAGTTACTTTTGAAGATTTGGCCCACTTCATGCCGGAATTCTTAAACCGTTTCTCCTTCTAAATGACATACACACACACACACACAAACACACACACATACACACACGCACACTCACTCACATACTGACACACACACACACACACACACACAGCCACACACGCACACACACACGCACACACACACGCACACACACACGCACACACACACACAAACACAAACACACACACACACAAACACACACGCACACAAACACACACACACACACACACACACAAACAATGTTGATACGCCAAAGGTACATCGAAGCTAGAATGATTCCCATCTACCATTGCAATACAGAGAAAATTGTTGTATCAATTACTTCGATTTGTGTAACGACTAGCTTTTATTAGCATACATTTTCAGGGTAAATTAAACTATACCCTTAAAATACAAAACCCTAACTGGCCAGAAAAATAGACGAGGGCAAAAGTAGGGTGATTTTACCCATGTTTATGTTGCTCAATTTAGATTTGATTTGACGGTTAACTCTATCACGTTTTACGATATAACGTTCCATTTGAATGTTGCAATATAGAACACAACAATTTACAAATCTCCCTTGATACTTCTAATAAAGAGAGAGAGAGAGGGAGAGGGAGAGGGAGAAAGAGAGAAAGAAAAAAAAAGGGGGAGTGAGGGAAAATAGTAAATACGGTTTATATTCCACATGAAAATAATCATATACTCTCACATATTATATATATATATATATATATATATATATATATATATATATATATATATATATATATATATATATATATATATATATATATATATATATATATATATATATATATATATATATATATATATATATATATATATATATATATATATATATATATATATATGTATATATATATATATGTATATATATATATATATATATATATATATATATATATATATATATATATATATATATATATATATGTATATATATATATATATATATATATATATATATATATATATATATATATATATATATATATATAATATTATATATATATATATATATATATATATATATATATATATATATATATATATATATATATATATATATATATATATATATATATATATATATATATATATATATATATATATATATATATATATATATATATATATATATATATATATATATATATATATATATATATATATATATATATATATATATATATATATATATATATATATATATATATATATATATATATATATATATATATATATATATATATATATATATATATATATATATATATATATATATATATATATATATATATATATATATATATATATATATATATATATATATATATATATATATATATATATATATATATATATATATATATATATATATATATATATATATATATATATATATATATATATATATATATATATATATATATATATATATATATATATATATATATATATATATATATATATATATATATATATATATATATATATATATATATATATATATATATATATATATATATATATATATATATATATATATATATATATATATATATATATATATATATATAT
>BOPN01008141.1:27500-32500 GCA_017312705.2 Penaeus japonicus | reverse complement strand
CTACCTCTGAAGACCCGAGTTCGAGTCAAGGTCAGGGAGGTAAAATTCGTATTTCTTCATTACTATGCATTGCTGCATTCTACCATCTTTCTCATATATAACCTCGGTAACCTGATTTGTGACTAGAATTTCTAATTCATTCCTGCCGTGTGCCCATGGGCATTGTCCGTAAAACCTCGCTATCACTGCTCTACTACGAATATATAGGTCACTTCCATGGTAGTTGAAAGGCACCTGGTTAGATGATCCTTTTTAGTGGGTCGTGTAGCATAATGGCTAGAAGCCGGGATTATCAATCTGAGGACCCGAGTTCGAGTCAAGGTCAGAGAGGTACAATTTGTATTTCTTTATTAAAATGCGTCACTGCACTCTACCATCTTTCTCACATAGATATAAACTCGGTAACCTGATTTGTGACTTGAATTTCTAATTTATTCCCGCCGAGTGCCCACGGGAATTACTTGATAAATCTTGCTATCACTGTTCTGCTAAGAGTATATAAATAACCTTCATGGTGGTTGTAAGGTTCCTGGTTAGATGATCTTTTTAGTGGGTCGTGTGGTGTAATGGCTGGAAGCCGGGAGTCTCACTCTGAGGACCCGAGTTCGAGTCAAGGTAAGGGAGGTAAAATTTGCATCTTTCTCATATATATACAAAAGTTGAGAAGCTAATTCGTATAGCGCATCCGGGTAACGACCCTGATAATTAGAACGAAAAGATTACGCAAAGAGCTATACGAATAAAAAGGGGAGGGAGATAACAGGCTTGATAAAGAGATGAGGAACGGATAGAAGGAGAGAGAAAAAAAAAAAAAAAAAACTTGAGGGGAAAGAAGAGACAAACAAGAGAAATGTCGAAAGTTGCATGAATTAAAACAGAAACTTTAACGAAGAGAAAGAAATCGTAGTTGTGAAAAGGAGAGACGATGAGAAAGAGAGAGAAATAGAAGGAGAGGGAGAGAAAGGGTGAAGGAAGAGGAAGAGGAAGAGGTAGAAAGAGAGAAAGGCAGATAGAGAGAGAGAGAAAGGCAGATAGAGAGAGAGAGAGAGAGAGAGAGAGAGAGAGAGAGAGAGAGAGAGAGAGAGAGAGAGAGAGAGAGAGAGAGAGAGAGAGGAGAAGGTGAGAGAAATAACGTTGATATTTTTTTCACTGTCTTTTTAAAAAGAGATTATATATCCGGTTGATTTAAACGTGTCATTATGTGCTCATTTTCTTTCTATTTTTATTTATTGTCCCTCTTTTCTGTCTCGGTCTCTTTCTACCTGGATGTCTATCTGTTTCCCTAATTGTCTGTCTGTATCTATGCTTGCTTGTATGTTTATCTGTTTGCCTGCTTCATTCTGGTTCTTTCCTCACTCTCCTTCCTTCTCCATTAAGAGAGGAAGAAATACAAATACAAATACACATATACCTGAATCCAACCGAAGAATTAATAAATGATAATGAAAGGCTCCATGCTATTACAATATATTATGAATCTAGTTTTCTCTAACTGCTTCCCTTCCTCTCCCCTTCCCCCCTTCATTCAATCCCTACCCCCCTCCCCCCTTCCCAATCTCTTCAACCACACCACACTCGAATCCTTATAAAAGCCCTTTGTTATACACCGCCAATATCTGGATATGACAATGCAATTTGCAGTTTCTTAGATCGTGACATGCAGGCAGCAGGAGCGTTCTGAGAAGCCTCTTCTTTCAAAATGTTAGAGATAAAGTAAAAATAAATGATCGAAAAAACAAAGAGGCACACATAAATGACGCGTGAATGATAATGCGTTTCTGGTGTGAAATATTAATGACAGATGGACCATTCGGATTGTGTGGGTTGCATGATATGATAGAGGCCTTATAATGTATGATTGTATCTTAAAGAGGTCACTGTATGTCTTAAGGCATAAGCACACTAATCACGGTACAGTGTATCCGTGAAAAGAGGGAACATCCGACTACAAAATGGTAGGAGTGTGAGAATGGTAGCGGGAAACATGGTAAAGGGAAGAGAAAGACACACAGAAAGTGAGGGAGGGCGAGATATGAATTTTTTCATGTTCATTTTAAGGCCAAACTTCAGACTTTCCCTATTCAAATCGCTTATTAATTGTTGTAATTAATTTGCTGACTCACAAATGTCAACTGCAAGTCTTAGATTGCTTAAGTCTCCATCTCCTATTTTAATCCTCTTAAATATTTCCTCTAAGCAAGCTGTAAACAGCTTTGGTGAGGTGGTGTCACTCTGCCTTTTTTATTGGTATTTTATCAGTTTCCGCGCGTATTTTAATGGTCTCTGTCAAGATCTTCGAGAGCTGAGTATCTGTTTCGGATGTTAAGAAGTTCTTAATGTTAGATTAACGAGAGGCTTCTGTATGAGCTTATTCCGTTCCCTTCTCAGCTGTAATTTAATTCGACTTCTGACCAGTCTATGGTCGCTACCGACATTTAATAGCGGTACAATGTTGCACCTGTTGGTGATTATTAAGTTAATTTCGTTTTTAATGCTGGATAATGATTTCTAAGTCCATTTCCTCCGGGGTCTCTTTTCTAAGAATGTATTCATAGTTTTAAGGGATCGAGCTTCGGCAAATTCCGTTAGTGTTTGCCCTCTCTCATTTCTGGTACCTATTCCATGTTTCCATCATTTAATAATTTCTGTCCTTCGCCTTGTCTTTTATTAACTTCAGAAAGTCCTACAATATCCCTTTTCATAAATGAAAGTTCCTTTGGTAGTGTCAAAAGATCAGGTTCTATTCTCAAAGTCCTTACATTGTATGTGTAAAGGTTCATCAGAGTAAAGCGGCCTGGGACTAATCAGATATTTTTAGCACCCTCTGCTCCAGAATGATCCTGATCGCTGCCGCAACTAGGGGTTTCTTCGCTTCCGGGGAATGAGGGCCGTTGTCTTGACTGGAAAACCATATTTAAGAGGGGTGTGGCCAGATACCCCACCTACTGGCCTTAATTGTAACTTAGTGGGGGAGAGTAATTTAGTCAGACTACCATTAATCTCTAATAGCAAGTTAGAGCTTGTCTTACATGGAATTAGGAGATTTTAACATCCCTTGATTTAGCTCACCACCTCTCGGTCTACTCTAATGAGAATGGGCATCTATTTTATGTACATGCACCTGTGCCCGCACACGACGTAAGCTCACGCGCATGTACATCCGTAAACATGTATGTATCTATAAATAGATTGCGCCCATGCATGTACAGCATAGACGTATATAATATAAATATGTAATAATACACATATTCTCAGTGATGTGCGCATGTGCCTACACACGTATACAGATACCCTTGTGTATCTCGTGGCTTTGTACACAGTAATGTACCAGTTAATTATAATTTGCTTAAATATCTATAGGGAGAAATAGTATATATACACATACATACATACATATATCTATCAATATATATATATATATCAATATATATATATATATATATATATATATATATATATAAATATATGGCAATATTTCGTAAAGGTATCGTGTATATAGTAGGTATTTACTAGTTGGCACCGTGCCATATAAGCGTCCCTATAATTTTTTGTCTTTCTAATCTTCCGCAGCAAAGTGAATGAATGATCAGATTTATGAACACTGAAATCATGACATATGTGATTCTAAGATATTTTGTTATCACAAACTGGGGATGGGATTTTTACTCAGGCAAGACGTTGAGAGGAAATTGGTCACCTTTTACCCTTGGCACTGGCACTGGCTTGGCATCTAAGGAGTACTTAGATGCGATGTTTGTCTCTTTTTATTTTGGTTTGCTTTGATGGATTAAATAGATATTTAGACATCCTTAGATGCTTTCACACTATATGATATATTCTCAAATCACCATAATAAATTGTTTAATCAGATGTTTTTTTCCTATTTATATTGTGACACTTGTTAAGTACCCCCATACTTTAGGAAAGGACAAACTTTCCTTTTGAATTTTCAGTAACACTTGACATTTTCTGATTTCTATTTAAACATTCAAGGCATTTCTATATTAAATACGTTACTGCATTCTACCATCTTCCTCATATATATATATATATATATATATATATATATATATATATATATATATATATATATATATATACATATATATATATATATACATATATATATATATATATATATATATATATATATATATATATATATATATATATATATATATACACACACACACACACACACACACACACACACACACACACATATATATATATATATATATATATATATACACACACACACACACACACACACACACACACACACACACACACACACACACACATGATAATGATAGTAATGACGATAAAGACAACATTGAATATGATAATATTAGTGATGATGAAACCATTAATGCTAATATTATCAATGATAACAATATTAGATAATATGATATATACTATCATCAATGAAGAATGTATTATGATACAGTATCATTACGTAACGGGACTCAGTCGATGGAATCAAGTGACACTGTTGCAAAAATATTGACCATATTTTGCAATTCGCGATTCCAGGGCTGGATTTTAAGGTCCAAGGTAAATATAAGATTTATTTTCCCATTGTATACATACCTTATTGATTTAAAAACAATGTCCATTCGCTTACATTTCTAATATCAAAAGATTTCATATTGTATAACGTTGCGAAAAATGTTCATCATGGAATTCCGTAAATAATTCCTAGAAAAAGAAAGACCTGCGCCTTAGGTCTTTCTTTTTCTAGGAATTATTTACGGAATTCCATGAACATTTTTCGCAATATTGTACAATATGAAATCTTTTGACATTAGGAATGTAAGCGAATGGACATTGTTTTTAAATCAATAAGGTATGTATACAATGGGAAAATAAATCTTATATTTACCTTAGACCTTAAAATCCAGCCCTGGAATCGCGAATTACAAAATATGGTCAATATCTTTGCAACAGTGTCACTTGATTCCATCAACTGAGTCCCGTAGCAACCTAACATACTTTAC
>BOPN01008140.1:40000-45000 GCA_017312705.2 Penaeus japonicus | reverse complement strand
AATTATTGATAGTATTCTCATTGGTTTGATTTTAGTAACAGAATCACGTTATTTCAGCAAATACTGTACCTATAGGCCATGATTATTGAAGCGTGTCTGAATAATCCGATTTTATGTATATATTTAGAATTACCTTTAAATAATACAAAAAAGACTTTGATAGATCATTTCATACGCTAGCAGGTCATGCATGACCTCACTAACGTGAAATATTACATGGCGATGACCAGACCTATCTGTCAAGAGGAATGTGTTAACTTAACAATTTACGTATATATACTTTTGTAATATCATTTTTTCGTTTGTTACATATATTCTTATAACGTATTTTTTCACTTAGTAAATTACTTTATCCATCCGCGCATTTTTATTCTAATTTCGCCATTAGTGTTTTATTAAAACAAGTTATCGTTTTATTGTAAGCAATGTAACGTAAATGGCGATGTTATTATTCTATCAATTCAATCATTTTACGTAGCCCTATGTCACTGTAGGCGGTTATTTATCTTTCGCGAAATACACACATTACACACTGTAGACACACCATCTACTCTCAGCACTTTTGCATTAACTCATCTCACATTTCTCCTCAAAGACACATTTGACATTGCGATTTGTCATGGCATAAAGGGAATATTCAGTAACTCGGTAGGACGACGTGTGCCACCCACATGATCCTTTTATCGCGCTTGATTTGTTGAATAAAAAGTGGATAGTTACTTTGCACTTTATTTCTCGCCTAACTCATCTTTCTACTAATCCCTTTTCTCCCAATTACCTACTTGATTGATTATGTTGACGACTGAAAACTCTCGATATTGATAATGCTCTTGATTTTTGTTTTAATTTTCAGCCACTCACCCATTATTTTTACCAATCTTGGCTGTTAAAGAAAATTAACCATTTGAGGACAAGCTTCGGTTTCTCTCCCCATTTTCCCAGTCTCAGTCACAGCCCACCTACGAGGAGGAGACCCAAGTGCTTCTTTCTTTCTTTCATTCCTCACAAGGACCGCCAAACCGGTCATTTATTTCATGATTATTCCGAGACTGCCCCGATTTTACGCTTCCAGAGAAGACGTCTGCTTTACCGACCTATTATACGGTCCCCTGCGAGGTACCACCAGTACGATTACTTTTCGCCCAGCACAGCTCCGTCCTTTTCGGCAGAGCCATGAGCCATGTGGCCTATCGCACGGCCAGAGAAGGATGAATGACGCCAGCACGGCCAAGTAGCCACATCTCCCTCGGAGAACTCGCCTAGAGCGAAGGAACGACCACATCAGGGTCACATCAGTAAGTACTAATGGATATATATTTTAAATGTTGAGGTTAAGTTCAATTCTCTTTTACCTCAGATTTCATGGAATTTCAAACATATCTTTATTTGTTTTGTGTATGCTATTTCTCTCATTCCTTTTTCGCACTTTTTGCCCATGCATGACCAGTATTTTGATGCTAAATAACTTTACACACACACACACACACACACACACCGATGTATATAGAACTAATTACCAGACATTTCCCTCGGAACCTGCAGTCCCGGGTAAACATCAACCTCCTCGCCTCGCAAATTCGCTAAACTGAACTTCACATTCCCATCAACAAAAGGCCGAGAGCGGAATGATATTTCCCTTCCTCTTTATTGTGAACGTGTCTTTACATACACACAGGACAGTTGCAGTGATTAAATGCGAATGACATGGACAGTTTTCCCGTCCGAGAGCGGCTCATTGTATGAGGAATAAAAAGTTTAGGAAAAAAGCTTGACATTATTCAGTTTCCTTGGATCCTGTTTGATTGCTTAGCGCATGTTCGTTTGTCTGTCTCTCTCTCTCTCTCTCTCTCTCTCTCTCTCTCTCTCTCTCTCTCTCTCTCTCTCTCTCTCTCTCTCTCTCTCTCTCTCTCTCTCTCTCTCTCTCTCTCTCTCTCTATCTATCTATCTATCTCTATCTCTCTATCTCTCTCTATCTTTCTATCTGTCTTTCTTTCTGTCTTTTGCATGTGTTTGGAATATAGGTGCTATTGTGTGTCTGTTACGATAAAATAAAGTGAGAGAGAGAGATTGAGATTACGGAAAGAAAGTTATAAAGAGCAACAGCAATTAATGCAGATAATCATTTCAAATGATATTCCTTCCAATTCATTAATTCAGTTTAGAGCCATCAGATCACGTAATCAAATATTGAATCATTCGTTTACTGACCCAGTCAATCAAAACCGTTTTTTTTTCTTCTTTTTTTCTTTTTTTTTTTGTGTGACAGGACGAATAATACAAAAAGAAAATAGTAGAGCAGAAATACATCTGGAATAACAGGTACAAAATATACCCGAACTAAACCAGTCGGTGAAATTATGCTGTGCTATATCGTGTTATTTCCTATCATGTACATATTAAGATAAACGGCTTTATTATATCAGTATGTTATATATTTATCATAGTGTTTCCCTTGGTTCAGTCGGTCATGGAGCCCTTGTATTACCAGTCACATTCCCATAGTATCTTATGGTAATATATATATAATATATATATATATATATATATATATATATATATATATATATATATATATATATATATAGACATCTATATATATATATATATATATATATATATATATATATATATATATATATGTATATACATATATATATATATATATATATATATATATATATATATATATATATATATATATATATATATATATATATATATACGTCTATATATATATATATATATATATATATATATATATATATATATATATATATATATATATATATATATAATATATATATATATATATATATATATATATATATATATGTATATACATATATATATATATATATATATATATATATATATATATGTATATATATATATATATATATATATATATATACATATATATATATATATATATATATATATATATATATATATATATATATATATATATATATATATATATATATATATGTATATACATATATATATATATATATATATATATATATATATATATATATATATATATGTATATATATATATATATATATATATATATTGATAATAATGATGATGATGATAAACACTGAAGAAGAAGAAAAAAAACACGCTATGTGACTCAGAAATGGATGAGACATACAAAGGGATTAATCATTTGAATAAATCAGCTGTTTTGTCTGTTGCAAGGCTGTGTTATATTCCGTGTCTCTTATAGTGAGCGTGTGGTATGCAGAGGGTTCTTTATCAACAGGATCCTTGTGTTTTCTCTTGTTTTATCTTTTCTTGTATACATTTGATTTATCTTTATATTTTAGTGCTTTTGTATGAGGAGTGCGTGTGTGTTTGTGTGTGTTTGTGTGTGTGTGTGCGTGTGTGTGTGTGTGTGTGTGTGTGGGTATAATTTTTTTTTCTTTCTTTCTCTTTTTGTTTTTCTCAACGTAAGAGGTTACTATAGCAATTATTTGCGTTAATAACAATACGATTTAAAAATCTTTAATTTCTTTAAATACCTTTTAACGCCACGACCTTTATATGCATGCCGATTTTGACGTTACGTTGTGTGTTTAACATGGTCTACCTTGGCTGCTATTTGGTAGTCCGCAGAAAGCAATCACTCACACTGACTGAGTTTTCATTAGAGCAAAAGTGACAAGAATTTCTGTTTACCTGGTATTATCCAGGAATGAACCCAAAGCAGTTTGTTCTCATGAACATTGGAGTTAACATGTATATGAGTGAGTTTGTGTGAGTGAGTGTGTGTGTGTGTATGTGTGTGTGTGTGTGTGTGTGTGTGCTTCAGTGCTTGTTTGGTTGTGCATGTTTGTAGTTGTGTACATTTATGGATATGTTTTTGAGTGTTTGCTTCAGTTTCTATATATACGTGTAATTATGGTGTATATTTGTGTGTTTAATTGCATGTGGTGATGCCTGTGGGTGTATGGAAAAAGATGACCAAACATTGCTTCCTTACTCCAGGACGTTCATAATTTACAAGAAACATTTAACAAGATTTTGGTAGACTGTGTGTCCGGAAGGAAAAAGAAAAAATAAAGTCATATTTCGCGTCGACAAAACACTACTTCTGTCCCTGACGAATGGACTCATTTGGCCAGAGATAATTACCAGACGCATATTCCTCGACAATTACTGGTGCCAAACTAGGCCAGTATATGACCTTTTAGCATGGCAGGTCAATGCCAGGTTAGATTCAGTTGCCAATATATTTACTCGGGTTAGAGTAGAGTTCAGACGTTCAGAACTAATTTTGTATTTCTGTGCGTCTTTTACAACATTTTCTTAGTCGTCTCTAATTGTCTTTTATAAATACGTTTTATCTATGTACAATTTTATTAATATCAAATTATATCTGTTACCTTTACGTGTCGGTGCTATGCAGAACGCCTTATGAGTAAATGTGAATAATTCCACAAAACCTAATTGTAATTTTTCAGTACAAAACTTTCATGCATTGTCTATCTTAAATTAAGGTGTCAAGTCTATATAGCTGCCTAAATCACACTAGAGGATAATGAACATCAAAATGATATAAATAATGATATAATACCACCTTTCTTACCAGAATACCAGATAACTCTTACACCCCACAGCCGGTCTTGATAAAGCAATTTCTTTCCCTCTAATTATCATGCATTTAATCATTAATCATGCGAGGCAACTGTCTTCCTTTTTATATAATAGGATAGTCGTTATCAGAGGAATCGCCCAGTGGCTGAGAAAGAGTTGGCCGAAATGCATTCATAAACAAGGACTTTCGCCTTTGTTTTGCACAAACGTGTCGATATCTAATATTATGTGATATCTAATTCAGTTTCTAATTTCGTCAGCCAGAAGAAACAATTTTTTCGATTTTCTTTTTCTCTTTTTTTGTATCTACAAAAATCACATGATTAGATTCAGGTGTCACGTAGTACTTTATACACGGAACAGGGAACGTATAGAATATATCTGATATTCTTATTGAT
>BOPN01008140.1:20000-32500 GCA_017312705.2 Penaeus japonicus | reverse complement strand
GCAAAATAGCTTCAATGAAAAATGAAACAACGGCATAGCAATACTTCTGGAGTTCGAAATTGTTGATTCAACTTTCAGGAAACCAATTTTGTGTAGAGTGCTTTTTCTGCAAAGTGGAAATCACACTAATTGTCAACTAAACAATCATAATACTTTAATATTTTTATCTATATATTTATCTGTCTTTATGATTTCCGTGTAAATATCTATCTATCTATCTTTCTATATATAATTTGTATATATTCATACATATATATTTCTCTATCAATTTGATTTATATATTATATCTATCATATCATTCAAATCTATATCTATCTCTCAATCTATCTATAACATGACACAGTACTAAGGTTCGCACCATGAACACATCCCCGGCAGGGAGCATGGCACGGGGGCATCACAAGGAATGTTAAAAAAGTGATACTGCCTTTGTTAAGAGTAAACGTCAATGTTAAATTGCTCGTTTTTCTTCTCTGCTTTTACTCTCTGACTTTCTGTTTATTTGCTCTACCAAAATTTTACTAATTTCTGTTACTAAACACAAAATAATGATAAAATAAGCTAAGAAAAAATATGACTATTTTGAAATTCGTCTGGCAATATATTTTGACATATTTGGTTTGGTTCTATCTTATATAGCCAGATATTCCAGTAAACCAATATAACGGCAACATCAAAACGAAGAGGATAAGGGAAGAAAATAGATCAATGAGTAGAAAAATACGTCTTATGGCAACACCGCTTATGGCAACTCTGTAAGGAAGAGGTACCAATGTTGCAAGTGTCTAGCAACATAAATCTTTGGGGTTGAAATGATAGAATAGAATAAAGGGGGAGAGATAGAGGATGAAGGAGAGGGAAGGATGAAGGGGAAGAAGGGGGCACGAGGGGAAAGAGGTGGGGGAGGGGGGAGGGAGCAGAGGCCCCCCCCTCGATGATTACGAAATGATAGTGGAAATATTTCGCAAACCAAAACCTTCACAAAGTTGAGATTGTGTCGTCCCATTGTTGATAATTCAGTCGAGATTGTGCTGAAGATTAACTTTAATCTAATGCTCACAGCATGTAAAGGTGAAATCTTCCTTTTCTCAAGACTGAAATGAATCCGGAGCGAAGTAAGAAATAGAATGAGCCGAACAAGAGTGAACCGCCCTTTTGATGAGTAAGGGGCATAAGTTACAATGAGCAATAAACATGTCCAAGATAATTAGGGACTCTTCTGTTGTGAAGCGAAGATGAAAGAGGTAGTGAGGGAGTGGGGGAGGGATGCAGGGAGGGAGGTGAGGGACAGCTGGAAGAGAGGGAGAGATAGAGAGAGAGAGAGAGAGAGAGAGAGAGAGAGAGAGAGAGAGAGAGAGAGAGAGAGAGAGAGAGAGAGAGAGAGAGAGAGAGAGAGAAAGAGTAAGAGTAAGAGTGAAAGTGAGAATGAGAGTGGAGAGAAAAGCATTTCAAAATCTTAGCGTTCACTATCTAAACGTATGAATATGAAATATTTGAACTTTATTGTAGAAACCCTCAGAAAAGTTGGACATGACATATAGTTGATAAAACAATGTGTTGACTCTACAGCCGCGTTTTCCAAAGTGGGCGTTGGTGCGATCCAAAGGGGCGGTGGCGAGGACACAGGTGGGCTGTAGCGTGACTGCTCCGAAGTCACGAATGCCTAAGAAACACGCGTTTTACGAACAATAAAATCAAGTTACAAGCGAAATTCATGTAGCTTGATGTCTTTGTCAATTTGCTAGGTCCCCTACAATGGGTAGGCAAAGGGGGGGGGACTTGATAAATCGATGTTTTGATAAAAGTTAAGTTAGAAATTCCGAGTCCTTCTTAAAATGCAACAAGCGAGGTGTGTTTGGGACGGCAGTGTAAAAGATATGGCAGTAATAAAGGAACATTAACGAGCGTGTATATATGCTTGGGTGTGCGTGCGTGTTTGTATAAGTGAGCATACATAAAAGATTCTGACGCTATTTCTAGCCTAGCGTCTCCAAGTTACAAGTTACAGAGTACCGCCCCCATAACAGATCGTTGAGAATTATTTCATCGCGTTACCATCATCGCCATTGGCCGAGAGCGGCTTCATTGCAATCGCCCAGATCTTAGGCAAGTTAAGAAGAGGATCTCCCAGGCAAGCATATCCGTCCCATTGACATTTGATTGTGGATAATTAAAGAAAATATATAGTTGGATGTATTTTGCTGGAATCAATATTAAGCAGAAGTTTAGCATCCTGAGGACATCATTGACTCCAATAGCTACAACTTTTGCTTTTGTAACAGAATACATGTTTTATTTTTGGAAGTTATGTTATAAATAATAACAGGCAGCATATACATATACTTAGCAGTGCAGCGATTAATGACTCCAGAACCTTGCAGATTTGCAGCCTTTATGCGATTATTACCCATAATAAAGTCCGAATTTATGCCATATATTAGTACATTATGTTTGTCATTACTTTTTATGGTGATATATACTACACTATAAAGTTACTCTTCCATATTACCAGGTAAATTTATATACACGATTATGTTTTATTTAAGATGAATATACGCATTTATAAAGTTTATTGATATATTTTTAATTTTGTGTTCATGGAGTAGAGGAGGAGGGGCTCCCACCGTTAGTTGCAGATGTGCAACAATGAAAGAGTGAATCTCAAATCTCCATCGCTAAGTCTGATCTACTTCATCCCTCGCCCTGGGAACACTTTACTCAGCTACTTAACTGTGGATAAGAAATGATATCTCCTTTCTCCTCTACCTCAAAATCTACCAGCAGTCTACTCACATTAACTTTACTCTCTCCTAGACATCCACTCTTCGCCACAGAATCACTCTAAATCTACCCAAACATCTACGCGAAATGGTTACAATAGTAACATAGTAGTGATGATGACGATGATAAAAACAGTGATGACAATGATTACCATGACAACAAAAACAATAGCAACAATAGTTATAATAATGATGATAATCATATGATAATATTACTGATAAGTAAATGATAGTAATGATAATAGTAATGATAATGATAATGTTAATTATAATGATGATAATTGTAACAACAACAATAATAATAATTATATTAATAACATAAATAATAATAGAAATTACAATAGCCATAATATTGATAAAAGTAGTAGTAACAGTATTAATGATATCGACAATGACGATGATGATGATGATGGTGATAGTGATGGTGATGATGATGATAATGATGATGATGATGATGATGATGATGATGACGATGATGATGACGAAATTCACCTCTTAGCGATGTAGCTACAGACGTATAAAAAGACACAAATAATTATTTTCCCCCGCAATTAATCTTCTGTAAACTTTGTAAGATCCTGTAGCCATAATTGTAACACGTAGCCTCCGGAAAAGAAGTTGGCGTCTTGCTAACTTCAGCGATGTAGTTGTGTGTCCGCTCTAATGGGTGAAGTTTATCGAAGTTTCTGATCGCAGCTTCTGGTGGATGAATTTGAAATAAGTTCTACAACTGAAAGTGTGTCTCTCTCTCTCGACCTGTATTGTTTGTTTTACCGTGTGTGTTATGTTGAGGATTTAGAAAAAAATATATTTCGTTTATATATCTTATCTATCCACACACGAACACACACACACGCGCGCTAGCACAGGCACACACATGCACACGCACACACAAATCAATACGAATCTACAACCAATGAAACATAAACATACAGAGCTATTACATAACGATGCCATAAAACAACGATAAGTATGTTCTCGATACTCAATTATCAAATATGAAAATGGTGAAGACATATTCACGTTCAGAATAAGATTGGAATAAATATGGAGTCTGTACCCACGCAAGATATTTGCAATAAAAAAAATAAAATTGGCACGCGAGGTCAAACGATGTAGACAGGATACTTCCAGAAAAAACGTATAGTTTAAACAATTTTGTAATCAGTCTTCAGTCACGGGGTCAAAAATATAAACAAACAAAGACATTCTCGCTCAGTTCATTATCTAAAAGCATCAATATTGAGTATAGCGATGAAAACAGTAATTTTGAAGGGAATATCATGCACTAAAACGATATTGCAATTTACAAGGCCTGGAAGCTAACAGACAACTCATGTTTATTACTTTCCCAGCAGGAAGGGTAAATGTTTGGGTTTGCTTTAGGTCACTGCTGTCAGATTTAATAAACACTTGTCAAAATCTAAAGTTACAAGCAAAGTGTAAACTAACGTCATCTTAACAATATTGATATATCCTACAGATGAGTTTATGGTCAAGTTCATAGATTAATTGCAGCGCTTCCACAAGTAGTTGGCTAGATTAACAGAATGTAAAAACAACTATATACAATCAAGTGAGCCATCTATCTCAAAAAAAAAAAAAATATTTTAATTTTTTTGAACTCTAGTGTTAGTATCTTAACTATCAGAGGCTACCACATACTCGCTTCCTTAATGCTGGTAAATGAGACACAAGTCTCATTAGGATTTCAAACCACTGAAATGTGGCAAGCAAGGGAGAGAGCTGGAGGTAATCTGAGTGACTATTATTCCTTAAAACACACCTTCATAATAATAATAATAATAATAATAATAATAATAAAACCAAGTACATTCTATACATAACATTCTCAAGATCAAATCTAATCCTTAAGTTTATCTGTTTACAAAACTTAGCTTCGGGCAACAGGTGTTTCAAGTCGGAAGAGGCTAATAACAACAGGTGTAGTATTTTTCAAGCCAGCTATTAGTTGTTTAGAAGAGAAAAAAAAGGAAATAAATAGATAATGATGTATGTAAAATGAATTGGAATTTGCGCCCATTCTAGTTAACAGAGCTTATTGTATAAAACACAGAATTACAAAATTAATGCACTAATAAACGTAAGCTCTTATATTTGAGAAAACTTAAAATATAATATATGCAAGCTTAAATATGTATTTTCGAAATATTAAATTTCCTGCTGCGCCATTATTATTAGCTCAAGCATCCTAATGACTTTCACCCAACCAGCGAATCCACTCCGATTTTAAAAACCTCTCTGTTGGAAAGAAGTGGAGTGAAGACTTTTGGCTGGAAGATCTTTCAGACCTCTTTACGTAACATAACTTTTTGAAATACTGAAAGGCATTTATGTTAATTAGGACCACTCAGTGTCAATTTAGAGGGATTTATAAATATTTGGTTGTGCTATATAGGGTAATAATCAAAGACACTGCATTCACATTTGTCTTTCTTCCGAAATATAGTATTATTGATAATATGATATTAGCAATGATTAAGAAGTGTCCAAGTATACACTTATTCAAAATTCTTGAATTAATTAAAATACATTGATTTTCTTTAAATGACTTCTTTATAGCATTGCCAGTATCTGGAACACTTCATTACGTGCATTTATTATGTTATATTTCTAGTCACAAAGAATGCCATATTCTAAACTACCAGATTCGTCCTTTTCAACTTTTTAACAGTTGATTATGAATCATCCAAGTGCGCAATGAGCAACTGAAAAATATCCCGGATCAGTAGTTGCCGTACTTTCCATTCTGACCCCCCCCTCCCCCTCGACTAGACCACCATAAAGAACACAGGAGATTATGTAGCTTCTACCAGCGGCTGCTCAGTGATCGCGTGATTTCAGTAATTTCCATCCGAGGATTAGGTCCTGGGGATTTTATCGGAGGTGAAAGTTTACATCAAAATTATCTCTCTATCTGTCTATCTTTATATCTATCTATCTATTTATATGTATACACACACACACACACACACACACACACACACACACACACACACACACACACACACACACATATATATATATATATATATATATATATATATATATAGAGAGAGAGAGAGAGAGAGAGAGAGAGAGCGAGCGAGAGCGAGAGAGAGAGTTCTACCAAAAGAGTAACAGCAAAAATTCTCTGAAATGCCGTAAAACATGCCACGTTGAAAAGCCGTCTCTGATTTGGCCCGATGAAGACCTCCTATTAAACTTTTAAAACCGAATCATGAAAGCACAAACCGTTGCACCGAAATCTCTTCCCTGAATTCTCGTCCCCGGACAGCATATCTCGCAACAGGTCACATCTGAAGGCAATAAAATACATGGAGATAATACTAGCTTTGTAACCGAGCAAACCGAGTGGATATTGGAAGGACAATAACATCGAGCACCATCGCGCGGAAGGCAAATGTCCTTATTTTTGTTCGTTTGTTTAGCCATCTGTTAGCTTTAATGAGATATGGTTGGCTCTTTACATCGCATACGGAAAAGACCTTCAATCTCAGCGTTGGGTCTCGGTGGATAACGGCAAGTCAGGCTGTAGGTAAAGGGCTGTAGTGTGGATTTCATGTGTACGTGCGCGTGTGTGTCTGTTTATGTGTGTGTGTGTGTGTAGGGGGGGGGGGGAGTCATTACGTCCGTTGTTGATTGCAAGCGGAGAGGGGGAGGGGGAGGGGGAGGAGGAGGGGTAGTATAGGTACTGTGTTTTTTGTTTATTTCCTCCTGTTTGTCATAGATTGAGGTAGAAGGGGCTTTTGTTGTGGGGGGCGTTCGTTATATGCACGTGTACCTGTTCTACTTGCTACGTTTTTGTTGCGATATTTTGAAGCCGCATATAAAGAACCTGTATTTAAAGTTTTGTGTAGATATATAGTGTGACGTCTATTTTCTTTATTTTGGAAGTTATGTGTAAAAGATTTTCAGGTGTCCTACATATAATGTATTTTTATTAAAAAAAGAAAAGAAAAAAAATGTATGCTGAAATATCAGTTTTTATTTACTCCCCCTTAATAATACTCAATAATATGCTGTTATGACTATCATCATTATGACTTTCACATTCAAGATTAGTTTATGAAGTAAAGGAGATAGATATGCATACAATTTAAGAAAGAGACCAAACCATATCTAATTTTAATATCATAGTAGCTGTGTCCTCTTCGCCTTTCATTTCATCTGCGTGCACGCGCTATCGTGTTTCTGTTAGTTTCTGATATTACCTTTCTCTTATGGGCACATCACCTTAAATACCAGCAATACCCAAACCTAAAAGACTATTAGACGTGAGAGCATCCGGTCTTACCTAAAGTAACGACCAACGTTCAGTACAAGGGGGAGGGGGGTGGGGGGATACAAAGCTAATACAATGAATCCGAGATTACACATTGGCTAAATGCTTTCCTCATTCATTATAACTCGCCACTACGCACTCGCCAGATCAGTAAACATTAACTTTCCTCTTTCTCATAGTTTTTTTTTTTCATTTTCAACTTTTTCAACATTATTTTTGTGTTGTTGTTTTATAACGTATGGGACATTTAGAGCTTTCGGGCCAATTCTGCTAATGGATTCTGATTTTTTTGAACCTTTGCCCTGTTCCGAATGAAACATTGTCCGGAGCGCTTCGTGTGTTCGTTGTATAGGCGAAAGCTTTAGCGTTTGGGAGAGCGGTGCGTGATATCATAGCTTAGCTTTGAACTAGCGGGTTCTTTGCTAATATGCGGCCGAATTTTGCGTATGTATGCTTGTGTACTTACAGATAAGCATCTATTCTTACATACAAATATATTGTATTGATAAAGAATAATTATGGTGATAATGATAAGGATAATCTTGATGATGATAACGATGAAGATGAAGATGAAGATGATAATGATATTAATAACAATAAATACGGTACTGATCATAATGGCAATGGTGATACAGATTATGCTTAATGTGATAATAAGAACAATAAAAACGATAAAGAATGATATTAATGAAGATAAATAATGAATCAAATTACTCATCCCTTCCCCACTCATTTCCTTCATGTACATATATTCTTAAACATCTCAAGTCTCCTCTCCGCCTCTTCACCTCATCCCGCTTGTCTGGACTCGCGTAGGTCTTCTGTCGTATAACTTAGACTTCTTGACCGTTGCTTCCTCTCTTCTTGAAGAATTTAATCCGGAACTCTTTGGTTTTTGAGGGCTTCTCTCTCTCTCTCTCTCTCTCTCTCTTTCATTGAAGTCGCGTTCTCTTCCTTATCCCTCCTTCCCCCTCTTTTACGTATATTCTAGTTGTCTTTTTGTCTGTTTCTCTCTCTCTCTCTTCTCTCCCTCCTCTCTCTCAGCCGCCCACCAATCTCCTAAAGTTCACATGTGTGTTTTCCATGTGTGTTTTTTACGTTCTTTCAAATGACACAGAACACTCTTTTTTCTGGCTCCACTCTCCCAGTTTACTTTATTTCTACTTTTTATCGCTACGGGGTCAAATAAACTATAGTCAGGCACAGAAACCTTTTTTTTTTCCGGGATTAAAGACCAAATGTTGCTCTCAAGCTTCGTTACTGATTCCGAGTTGATGGGGCTCCTACTTATTGACAATCTATGTACTGGGTTGTCTATTGATATCTAGATATGCGTCTGTTTGTCTGTTTATCTGTTTTTATCATGAAGTATCTGTTCTATTTCCTTCTTTTACTTCTGCTTCTCTCATGACACACATCTTACTCTAGAAAACCGAGAAAGACATATATATATATATATAAAATAAATAAAACAATGAAGATGATGAACAAATTGAATACATAAATGAACAAGAAATAAGAAAGGGTTAAGAACACATTGAAGAGACAACACAGAGCGAGAGGGCGTGGAAAGAGAGGGAGACTTCATATCGAAAAGGGATAACTATAGAAAATCGGTGACTATGGTCTGTGGAGAACCCAAGTTTACTCCTCTCTGTCTCCTATTTCTCTCCGGTTATTCTCTGCTATGGGACTCTTTTTTATATTTCCCTCCGTTTGTGTGTGTGCAGACTTACACATACACATGTAGACACAGACACACACACATTCACTTCTTTATACACATTCATATCCACATTAACTACCCTCCTTGTCTTTTGTGCCACTTGAAAGGTGCCCTTTCAATAGAATTCAACAATTTATAAAGAACGTTATGTTTACTCATGTGTCCTTTTTTAAGCGTCTATATTCCATCTGCCGAAGACTTTGTTTCAGCAATGTGCGAAAAAACGAATCAAAAGGAAAAAAAGGAAAACATGGAAAAATAAGAACATTTCCATATTCGAAGAGGCTCAGAAACTGGTAGGAAGGGGGAAGGGGGAGTAGGGAAGGGGGAAGGGGAGAAGGGGGAGAAGTTTTCCCCTGAGGTATACATACAAACAGTTTGTGGATACACGGTGTTGGGAGGATGTGTGCGTGGGGGGTGGGGGTTAAGGGGTGGGGGGTAGAGAAACGGAAAAAAGTGCCAACTCTTTTTTCTTTCTTTTACTGTAGTGAATAGATACGGGTCGACTTTTTTTCTTGTTTATCTCCTATCTTTTTAATTTCTTTTTCTCTGTGTTTATGTTTTTCTCTCTCTCTTTTGGCCTTTTTTTTCTGTCTGGTATTCTATGTGTCTCTATCTGTTTCTATTCTCTCTCTCTCTCTGTTTCATTCTCCTTCCCCCCCTCTCTCTCTTTCTCAGTTCCCCCAACCTCCCCTACTATCTCTCTTTCTCTCACACTTTCCCATCCTCTCTACCTCTCTTCCTATTTTCTTATTTTATCATTTACCTTTTTATCCTTTCAGACTATGACAATACGGTCATTTGAATAGAATCCGTTCATTAAGTCACAAATCGGCAAAAGCAGAGGTAAAACGGACGAGAAAAAAGGTAAAATCAGATTCCAAAACGTGTTTTTTTTTGTCAGAAAGCGCGGAATTTCATCATGTCCAAATGAACAGTTTTATTCGTAAACTGTCGATTCATTATGCAAATTACCTGACCATCTGTGTGTAAATCAAATATCTGAACGAGGACCATAAATGCTATTACCCACGCGGCTCTTGAATGACATTAGCTTTTAGATATATATTTACTGTATGGACAATCACACTTAAATTGGCACTTTGTGATTATTACACAATGTAGTATATTTTCGACTGTGGTTGTACAAACTTGCTTATGTGGTAATGTGTTGTGTTTTTGTATGAGGTTGTGTGTGTGTGTGTGTGTGTGTGTGTGTGTGTGTGTGTGTGTGTGTGTGTGTGTGTGTGTGTGTGTGTGTGTGTGTGTGTGTGTGTGTGTGTGTGTGTGTGTGTTTGTGCTGTGTGTAAATGTTATGTACCTGTTATGCGCGTCCCTATGTGTATGTCTGTATATGGATGCAGGTCCATGTCCCTGCGTGGACTAATTTTCATAAGTATACACAACAAATCCACATCTTATATTCGTGTACGTAACATATCCCCCCCCCCCACACTCCCTCTCCACCCACCCTGACCTCTTCGCAAACTAATCGGCCAAAACCACTTGCTTTAGTCCGGCGCCAAGAGTACATCACAGAGGACGGCTACCTAATCCCCCTCCCCCTTCCCTCCCCCCTCCCCCCTCCCTCTTCCCTCTTCCCTCTTCTCTCTCCCCTCTCCCTTGGTTACTCTACAAATGTTGTCCGCGTCTTGCAAGGGGAAAAGGCCGGCGAGAAGGAATTATTGGATCGGGTCGGGGCAGCGAGGGGAAAAGGGGGAGTCTTAAATGAAAGGGGAGAGAGAGAGACGGGGCTCGTAGAAGGAGGGAATAGGGGGACCCGCAGATAATGGTGCGAGAAAGGAGAAAGACAGATCGATTTTTGGGGTTCTTTAAAGGAGGCTGTCTGTGTGGCTCTCTTTCTCTCTCTCTTGCTGTTTCTCCCTATTTCTTTCTATGTCTGTGTCTCTCTCTCTCTCTCTCTCTCTCTCACTTTATATATATATATATATATATATATATATATATATATATATATATATATATATATATGCATATATATATATATATATATATATATATATATATATATATATATATATATATATATATATATATATATATATATATATATATATATATATATATATACATATATATATATATATATATATATATATATATATATATATATAAATATATATATATATATTCATGGTAAACAAAATAAAAAAATAACACGATTTATCCCCGCCAAGATTGGAATAAGCGAATTCGACCACATTAATGATCTGTGGAAATGGCAGTAATATATGGCCAGGGTTTCAAAAGGCTTTCGTTGTGTTATATATTGCTTACGGAAGTGACGTCGGTGGTTGTGGAGATGCTGTTGTTTTTATTTTATTTATTTATTGTTCTTATTCTTTACAGCGGGGAGTCTCTTATTAATGTCACAGGCACAGGATGGCAGATGTGAAAGACATATAATTATCTAAAATGACGCATTGCATGACATGACTACTAGACAAATGCCATTTCAGGCGTTAAGACGATGGAACAAACTGGTTGCCATTTACCTGGTATTTATCGCCACGTAACCGGTGATTATCTTCCATATAGTATTATGACCCTAATCAAATCCATGGATAGGAGGAACATGGGTGCCCTAACAGAAGCTAGCACTTAGAAGGTAACAAAACAATTACACATAAGTAAGCACAATTCCTCCTCATTCAATGGAGCCAAACCCTTCGCCACGGGATCGCTAAGCCTACGGCGGGTGGACCAAGAATCTTCATTTTTCAGCCGATGATAAATCAACAACATTCTTGGGTCGGAAGTCGTCCATCTTTGAGGCGGAGCACGTTTCCACTTTTGGAACCTAACGCGGCCATCCTGGCCTCGCGGGTTTCGACTTATTTCTCTAATGCTTTGCAAAGGTATTCGCATTCCTGTCTTTGCGCTCTGTCTCTTTTGCTCTCTCTCTCTCTCTCTCTCTCTCTCTCTCTCTGTCTCTCTCTCTCTCTCTTTCCCATGCGTTTTTTTCTTCTTTTGTTCTCTGTTTTTCCTTCCTATCGTTTTTTTCTCGCTGTCTTTTTTTTCTTACTTCTTTGTCTTGTTCTTTTTCATAGTTCTATCTTTCGCTCTTTTTGCTTAATTTTCATTGGTCATTCCATATCTCTGTCGTTCGTAATATCTGTTTCTGTCTTTTCTCTCTTTCTCTCTCTCTCACACACACTCTCTCTTTCCACTTATCTCTCTCACCCTCTCATTCTTTCTTGACATCCATCTGCATACTACTCTACACACACACACACACACACACACACACACACACACACACACACACACACACACACACACACACACACACACACACACACACACACACACACACACCCCTCCCCCCCGAGTGCCTGTGGAGATTGTTGGTGGAGTTCCCCCGCATAGCTCGAGCAGTCAGCTGGGAAGTAATATCTCGGGCCTCCAGCTCCGGGTCGAGTTCTGCAAGCCTTTGGAGGGGCGTGGGCGGGTGCGTGCGGCAGCAAATCGCGTGGAATCCGCTTTGATAATTGGGGGATGACTGTTTATCTATCTATCTTTCTGTCTGTTTATATATACACGCCTATCAACACACACACTTTTCGTGGATATCTATGTATATACACTGTATATATATATATATATATATATATATATATATATATATATATATATATATATATATATATATATGTATGTATATATA
>BOPN01008140.1:12500-15000 GCA_017312705.2 Penaeus japonicus | reverse complement strand
GCGGATTCAAAACCTAACCCATAAACCTAACTTGACCTAAGACCTGGCCTCCCCCTGGACCCCCCTTTTTAAAGTCACTTCTTACGTATCTGCCACGAACACAGTTTTCGCCATATTCGTTCGCAGCAAAACCTAACCGATGGACCTAACCTAACCTTTGATTTTATTTTTGCCCTAGCCAAGGAGGGGCTTCGCCCCCCTCTTTACAAGCCACTAAGGTACATTTTTAATACGGATATGTGCATTTCTTACTTTTATTAGAGGCGCGTGAAGGACCGGGTCGTGGGTCGTTGAGGGACTTGATAAAGTCCCAGGGTGTGTATCTGAAGTGTAGTGTTGTGCTTTAGTGATTTCGTGCAGTGCAGCGAAGTGCTGAGTTTCTTTTGGAGGGAAATTTGAGCTTTGATAAGAGAATTTATCGGGTAAACATCGTGTTTTAGGAGAGCGCAGTATAATAACTCATGCAAGTATGCACGCACTGACTGGCCGAGCTGCACACGATTGGACAATTCGAGGCGTTGCCCACTTCAGCCCCCCCCCCCTCTCTCTCTGCAAGTGTGGACATTGTTCATTGCTGGACGATTAGCTATTCACTGCACAAACAAGATGGGCGGAAAGGCCAAGAGAAGAAGACCAATGGAAGCACGCCTGAAACACGCGTACAGAGGCAGGGGCCCTGCGCCCAAGGATCATTCTCCGTCTTCGTCGTCCAACAAGGGTGCAAATGCAGCCATCACTGATGTTATGTTCTATGATAAATCCTCTAAAGTTGTGGGAGAATTAAACGCCGAGCCAAAATTTAAGTAGGTTCTTTGCAGGTGTAATCACAGCAAAGTAAGGCAGGATACTCTGGCTCCTGCTTTATTTTGCTGTATTTACACCTCCAAAGAACCTACTTAAGAAATAGCTCGGTGTTTAATTCTCCCACGACTGTAGAGGATTCACCATAGAGAAATCGGTCGAAAAGTCAGAGTATAATATCATTGCAGTGTATAATACACTATCCATCGTTAAATGAACACACGCTTATAGTTTTCACTCGTAAGTATTGTGTATAGCATAACGTATTCGTAGGAAAAAACACCACAACAATAGTAAAACATGCAGACGCAAATACAGATCCCTAATTGAATTGAAGTGAATGTTTAGAGTATACTCACCCAAGTGCATAGCATTCAAACGTAAATGCAAAGAATCTCAGGGAACCCGAAGGCAAATACAGGTCCCTCTCTCGAAATCTCTCTCTCCCAACATCTTATTTCTTCCTCCAAGATAAAAGTCTCGAGTTCCCTTTCTGTTTTCATCCTATCATTCCTACGTCCTCTTCAACGGAGATTTATAGTTTGGATTTCCATTCAGGCGGCCCTTGGCGAGGGGGAAGTAAGGAATTTCCGGGGGACTTTTGTTTCAGGGGGAGAAGACAAAAACCCCTTTCCTTCCACGTTGCGGGGGAAGGTGGTGGGGGCACGGGGCCGGGGGAAAGGGTGCTTTGGGTGGGCAAGGGTGATTTGGGGGAGAAGAGGGATGGAGGGAGATTAAGGGAGGGGGAGGGGAGAGAGAGTGTGTTAGAAAAAGGGAGAGAAGAGAGAAAAGATTGATAAAATCGAACGGGGGAGAGGGAAAGCGGGAGAGCGAGCGAGGGAGAGAAGATGGAAGATAAAAATAAATAGAGGGAGATAGACAGATAGACAGATAGGTAGGTAGGTAGGTAGGTAGATAGATAGATAGATAGATAGATAGATAGATAGATAGATAGAGAGAGAGAGAGAGAGAGAGAGAGAGAGAGAGAGAGAGAGAGAGAGAGAGAGAAAGAGAAAGAAAGAGAGAAAAGGAAATGGAAAAGGAGGGAGAGTGAAAGAGAGAGAGTGAGTGAAAGAAAGAGAGAGAGAGTTTGTGTGAGAAACAGAAAAGTGAAAGAAAAAAAGAGGTACCTAGACTGAAATGAAGAAAAGACACATAGATACACAAACAAATCGATATAGACAGCCAGATCAAAATATTGAAAAAAAATATCGTACAAACAAACATAAAGACAAACATAAGAAACAAAAGAAGAAACAAGAATGGCCAGGACATCCCGCATGACTCACATGACGGAAACGACAAACTGCAAAGGGAGGAGATGCATGACGTAGCATCCTATAAAGCTAAGGCGAAAACAAAGAGAATTTCTAGTCAAAGATTACGGATTACAGGAAGACTAAGAGTTGAAGAAATAGTACGTGAGTTGAATGAATTACGTAATATTTAGATCATTAGGGCTTCTATATGATGTATGTGTGTAATGCTTTTATTCAATGATACTATCTAGATGATGGTGGTGATGATAATGCTAATGATGGTGATGAAGATGATAAGGAGGAGGAAGAGGATCATGATGATGATGACGATGATGATGATGATGATGATGTGGAGGAGGAGGAGGAGGATAATGATAATGATAATGATAACAATGATGATAATATTGATTATAAATTGGTAACAAAAACGAGAATATTAT
>BOPN01008139.1:42500-49116 GCA_017312705.2 Penaeus japonicus | reverse complement strand
AGAGAGAGAGAGAGAGAGAGAGAGAGAGAGAGAGAGGGAGGGAGGGAGGGAGGGAGAGAGGGAGGGGGAGGGAGGGAGAAAGAGAAAGAGAAAGAGAAAGAGAGAGAAAGGGAGAGAACGATGTTAATATTAATTTGATATCCATCTGATTGTGTTTAAAATTTAGGGAATAAACATCGGAGTAGAAAGTAATATTGCTATTTATATATATTGCAAATTACTGCGTACTTGATATCACCTCTAAATTTTGGATGAATCATAAAGTGTGTTTGGTAAAAACGAATGTAGAAATGTCAATCAATTCTAATTTTGGAAGAAACTATTATTCACATATATATGAACTTTAATCTATAATTATCAGTTATAATCATTATTACTTTTGTAGTTATAATTGAATGATTACATATAATGGAAAGTATATAATAAAAGTCATATTATGAAAATCTGTAGTAAAGAAACGATACGAATAATGACGGTATAGTATGTAGTATATATATAGAATATCATAGTGAAAATTATATCATTAACACATGCCCAAGAAGGCTTAATACTTTTGAATTCGACCATTTCTAATATAGAATGTACCATAGGCTGAAGCGTTCAATGAAAAAAGAGAAAAAAAAGTATATGATATCGAGGCTTCAGTTACATATAAAGTATCCCGGAATAATTTAACCATTCATACTTATTCTACATAACAAGAGTTCTTTGTACTTTATCTTAGTGGCTTCAAAGACTGTATCACACAAGCCTCTGAGATGAAATTTTCAAATTGTTCATTACAGTTTGCATTTACAATAATTTCTTTCCGGATTGTTTGCTTCATTAATCTAGAGTTAAGCTTCAACCTGTATCCAAACCATGTTCTTGCTGTCACAATGCTGCATCGTTTGGTTCTCGTCCTATCCCTCTTCAAGTGAGTTTTTCCGTATTAACTGGTCGTAATTCGAAAGCTATAATTTCCTAATGTTTATTAATTCAACTAATTGTGAGATCCTGGACATAGTCTTTGTATACATGCTAACCTTTTTAGTAGATCATTATAATCATGGGGAGGGATTCTAACATGCAATGGTACTCTAAAAAATGTATAGGAATTTCCCTTTGTTCTATAGACGTTTGATCTGATATAAAATAAAATAAAAATGCCGCAGTATCTTTTTTCTCCGGAGTTAGGAGCTAGAACTACGGAAAAATGAAATCTTTCTAAAGGGAACCGTAGAGTATCCAGTTCTTTCTACATCTTATGCTATGTGCCAATGGTATCTGATGATAAGAAACGTTATATCCGATGGTTATAATGGATTCACTTACAGAGAGACTCCTCTATTCTTTAAGGGTAACTGCGACGTGTACCTCATTCCGTGAACAATAAAATGTCAGATCTTTATCCATACCATTCTGATTGAGAATATGACAGATAATAAGACAGTGATGACATTACTACAGTGTGTTATAACAATAGTGACACAATATTACCTCTAAAACGGATCATTAAATAGGGGTAGCAAGAATACACGTCATGAGACAATACAATGAGAGTTAATCTATCATCTCTGTCATCATTTTCATCGCTATTTCTGACATCAAAGTTGAGACTGGGATGACGATGTAGATATAGGGTGAGATAATTACATCTGTAATGGTGACATCTGTAAATAAAAAGAAAGGAAAATAAGATGAAAATGAATACTGATACTGATATTTATTTGCCTGTAATTATTTTATTGCCGTTACCATTGTAATAATTAACATTGCAATTGTAATAATCTTCATTGTTAATATCATTATCACCACTATTATTCAATCACTATGGTTGTTTTGAATAACAAAGCGGGGTCTCGTTCGGAGTATTTTATCCCCCCCCCCCCAACCCGCACTCATCCCTGCATTTCCAGTACACATACGGGGATGCCTGCCCCCGCGATGGTTGCAAATGTCTTTAATAATTAGCGAAGGGGCGGGCATGGCAAAGCGGGCCCTTCTTAGAGTTGCAGTTGCAGCAAGCGAGTGAAGAGCCCGACATCACCTCCCCCCTCCCAGCCCCCCATTAAACCACGGCTGAAAGAGCCCCAGGGGTCTGCTTCATCCCCCTCCCCTACCGCCTCTTCATACTACCCTCGCATGCCCAATAAGTAGCTTGGGCATCGAAGGCAGAGTGGATAGAACTTGCGGGAAGGGGCGGGGAATAGGAAGGGGAGCGGGCATGGCGAACGAGGGAGTGATTAAAGGTCGTAATAATGCTCCCGATAGCAGACCGTAACGACGCAAGGAACTCGCACATACCCTGTATATGTTGCTTTTAAAGCATTCAAGAGAAAATCAACTCGCGAGTTTATATCTTCCGGGTGTACCTTGACGCTAACCTTTAGCGTGTGGGCGGAGCTCGCAGCCAAGGAAGGGGAAACGAGAAGACATCAGGGGGGTTATAATTTTTCAATATTGCTTCCATGATCGGCTGCGGATAAGGGGAAAAATGAAAGGTTAAAAGAGCTGTACAAAGGGGGTGTGGGTGACATTTGTAATCAAAATGAAGGAATCAGTCGGTAAGTTACTGCGATCTGTGCTTCTGAAGATAAGATCCAGTCGACCTTTTCATCTCTTTATCCAATGGTCAGCTATCCAAAAAGACTCCAGGATATATGAACAATGAATGTCTGCACCAGCTATAAACGTCAGATTCCATCGCTCAGTACTTGCGTGTGCTTGTGCACGTAGATGAACAATGTGCGTGTGTGTGTGGACGACCTGGACGTCTGTGTGCGTTTCCCCGTGTGCGTGCGTGTGGGTTCTATCAGCGAATCCAATCTTGAGCACACTTGAACAACAGCTTTAGAGCGAGACGAAGATTATAGACACCGAGCCATTAGGAAGTGAATTTCCGCTGAGATATGAAGTGGAGAGATGAAGACGTCAGTCGTGTTCCCGAGACAGACGCTCCTTCAAGAGAGAGACTCGTTGAACTCGGCGCATGATCTTCAAAGACCCGATCGACCATGGCCTTGAGGACCTGTGACCTTTCGCTGTATCAAGTTCAGCAGCGGTGAGCAAGCAACCTTCAATGTTGATCAAGCTGAACTCACGTTGCTAAGATACACTTTCTCCTTCTCTCTCGTAAGTGCTTGTGGCCGCTCTTTTTCTCTCTCTCGTCTGCGTTTTGGTCCTTCGCCCATCGGCGTTCTTGTCTTTATTTATGGTTCTGTCCAATAATCTCCCACTTGGTCGGTGTCTATCTGTTTGTTAGTTTGTGTGCTTGTCTATCTGCCTGTCAGCCAGTCTATCCCCCCTCCCCTCTTTATCCTTTCTTCAAAGTCAAAGTCCACCTCTTTATTATGCACCTGTCTCTGTGACCTGTAATGTCAAAGACAAGACGACGACGATATGCTGAAGTATACCGACCCGTCGTGACTCGAACTACCACGTAGAAGACACGCCCTGACATGTTCGTGCTCGGTATGATGTCCAGATTATACATCTCGATACCGTTTCTAAAAGCATGTAACCACAATAATCTCGCGCACCGATAGACAACTAATACGGAAATCAACGCAGGACGAATCGAGAGCAAATCACTTTAGCTACACATAAAAGCCTTTAGTCTAAAAATCGCAGCCGGGCATTATTTTCCCCGGTGGCAAGATATGTAAAGATGATGCCCGGCGATCCGCCATCGTGGCATGCAGGGTCATATCCTAGACCAATGATTCAATAAGGAAAGAAATTCCTCAAACTCTTTTGAAGAAGCCGCCACCGCCGCCGCTGCAGCCGCCGCCGCCGCCGCTACCGCCACCGCCACCGCCGCCGCAACGACTAAGTATAGCAAGAAAAGAAAGATTTCGACGTCAACCTACTTATCTTTTCTCCCTCCACCCCCTCCCACCTTATATCCCACCTTCTGCTTGCCTCTTCCCTCTCTCTCCTCAACCCCTTCCCCCACCACTTTCCTCGGCTCTACCCCTTCCTCCCTCTCCTCACCCCCTTCTCCTCTCTCCTCACCCCTCTACCACTTATTCATCCCCTTCCTCCCCTCCCCCTTCCCCCCGTTCTCGTCCTCCCCTCCCCTCACCCCTCTCCTCACCCCCCATTCCCCCCCTTCTCGTCCTCCCTCCCCCTGCCTTTCTCCCCTTCCACTCGCGCACACATCCACTCGGTGATTTTTATAATTCGCACAAAGGGACGCCGCTGAGCAATAACGTCGGGTGCGAGAGGAATGGCCGGTAGCGGGACGTGTAATGACAGCGCGGCGGCCGTCGTTGCGAGCTGCGACCAGGGCGAGTACACACACGGGATGGGATGATGGCAGCCTCCGTGCCAGGCGATAACCCTTCTCGGGCCTTGATACGATCTCCTCACCCGCAGCTTTACTGATGGTCTCCTTCTCGCTCTCGCTCCCTGTGTCTTTCTTTCTCTCTCTCTCTCTCTCTCTCTCTCTCTCTCTCTCTCTCTCTCTCTCTCTTCTTTTTCTTTCTCTTTCATTTAATCTCTCTCTCTCTCTCTTTCTAACTCTCTCTCTTTCATTTAATCTCTTTCTCTCTCATTCAATCGCAATCTCTCTCTCTCTTTCCTTTTCTCTTTTAATCTCTCTTTTCTCTTTCTCTCTCTTTTTTCTCTTATTTTCTCTCCCTCTCTCTCTCTCTCTCTCTTTTCTGTCTTTCTCTCTTCGTCTCTTTTAATCTCTCTTTTTTTTCTCTCTCTCACTCACTCTCTCTCTTTCTATATATATATATATATATATATATATATATATATATATATATATATATATATGTATATATATATATATATATATATATATGTATGTATATATATATATATATATATATATATATATATATATCTCTTTCTTTTCCATCTCCTCCTACTCCATCTTACTCCAATTGCATTATCAATCTCTTTTCCATTTCCTTTTCTAAAAGTGAATAGACAAATATAACAAAGGATAATTCAACACAAGAACAAGATAAAATCCAAAAAAGGAGAGATAGCTAAAGAGAAATAAAGAAATGAAAAGGCAACGAGTGGGAGAGAGGGAGGGAGGGAAGGAAAAGGAAGGGGGAATGGGCATGGGGCCGAAAGTTTGTGTGTGTGTGAGAGCGAGAGAGAGAGGGAGAGAGAGAGAGAGAGAGAGAGAGAGAGAGAGAGAGAGAGAGAGAGAGAGAGAGAGAAAGAGAAAGAGAAAGAGAATGAAAGAATGAGAGAGAGAGAGGTAGAGAGAGAGAAAGAGAGAAAGAGAGAGAGAAAGAGAAAGAGAAAGAAGAGAAAGAGAGAGAGAAAGAAAGATAAAGATAAAGAAGAGAAAGAGAGAGAAAGAAAGAGAATGAAAGAGAAAAAGAAAGAGAAAGAGAGAGAAAAAGAAAGAGAAAGAGAGAGAAAGACAGAAAGGAAAAGAGAGAGAAAGAAAGAAAAAGAAGCAAACAGACACTAACTCATCCTATGCAAACAATGCATTTGCACATTTTACACTCCCCGGCAAATCTGTACTACATCGCTACCAATTCGTAAGATTTTACCAAGATCATCTTTGCTCCTTGACTGTCGTATATTGAAGCGTCTGTAATAAACCTTCATAAACAAGCACTTCTTCAGCTCACACATACACAGTCAACCACACAGCCACATGTACACACACACACCCACCACAATCGCTTCATCTTGAAATGCAACATAAATTCGAACCTTTTCAAATATTCATCGTCTCTTTGCTAAGTTGGTATCTTTTATAATCTTTTTGAGGATACATTTCCCTCGAGTTGAAGATTTAAAAAAAAAATATATTTAATCACTGACTTGTTTTTTTTCCCTTTTGAAAACGTAAGTAAGAAAAGTTAGATGATCAATGATGCATACGAGGAGTTTGGTATTCTCTTTGAAAGGGTTTAGACGAAATTGAAAGCGACTCAACACCCTGTATTTTGTCACCGTCCTTAAATACTGGCTTTATGGGAAGAGATACTTGTTAATGTATGACAAAACACTTTGCCTTGTCGGCGAAATGTCAGGAAAAACGCGACGCATTTTCTTTCAGTAAACTAAATGAATTATTTCAATAAACTCTCGTATATGGTGGGTTTTCTGTCATTCTTGTTAATGGATGACCGACACTGACACCAGGGATTTACCTCCGGAGTATATACGTACATGCATCATGCATTCAGTGCCACTAAGTGACCACTCCTTCCGTTGGACCGGGTGCAGCAAATGAGACCAAATTCTGTCTTATTTTGAATACTGACAAACCACACCATTACTGTTCCTAAATGACGAATGGTACAAGTCATGGGACACCTAATGAGCTGGGTCTAGTAATGTACTATAAGTAACATTCAAGAGCAAGTAACATTCTCCTGGTGATCATTAAGTACAGGACCTAAAGTACACTGTAGATCACAAGTAGTACTCGGAGATCCACCGCCGATGTCTTTACCAGCTGTAACGGCAGTGTATTAGGGTTTTCGAAATGACTGACAGGCAACACATATGACTGATGTCGGTCGGAAATTTGCAGTTCCGGCGAAGTCAGCTGTCGCTGTCTCTCCTCGACAGGAAATTTGCAATTCATCAAAACTATGATCTACAGTTCAGTCAATTTTCGGGTTCCCTAATGCCCTAGGAAAAC
>BOPN01008139.1:15000-22500 GCA_017312705.2 Penaeus japonicus | reverse complement strand
ATGGTAATGATGATGATGATAACAACAAAATATGATGGTAATAATGCTAATAATAATCATAACAATGATATTGATGAGAACGACAAAAATAATAATGATGATAATAAAAATGATGAGGATGACGATAATAATGATGATGATAATAATGATAATAATAATAAATAATAAGAAAATGATAATAATAGTAATAATAACAGTAATGATAATAGTAACAATAATAGTAATAATAATAGTAATAATAATAATAGTAATAATAATAGTAATAATGATAATAATAATAGTAATGATAATAGCAATAATAATAACAACAATACTAATAATCTCAATAACTATTATAACAACAACAATAATAATAACAATAATAATAATGATAATGATAATGATAATGATAATAATGATAATCATAACAATACTGAGGATAATAATGATAATAATAATAACAGTGATGATGATAATAATGGTAATACTGATGATGATTATGATGATGATAATAATGATGATATAATAACAATAACAAATATCATCTTACTATTATCATTGTTATTATCTTAATTACTATTGTTATCATAATTGTTATAACGAATTGGTATTGAGAATGATTTGAGAATCAACAGTAATGATAATAATAATAATGATATTAAAACAATGATGATGATTGCACCATGAAGGCACAGCTACGGCAAAAATAATAATCATGATAATAGGAATAGGGAAAATGATGATAATGATAAAAGTGATGATGGTGATAATACTAATAACAATGAAAATAATGATAAAGATGATAATGATAAAAGTGATGATGGTGATAATACTAATAACAATGAAAATAATGATAAAGATGATAATAATAATGATAATTATAATCGTGATAATCATAATGGCAACGCTAATAATGATAATGATAATAATGACGTTATAAATCACAATAATGATAATGGTAGTGGTGCTGATTATAACTACATGATAATGATACTAAAGATAATAAGATAATGATAATAATAACAATAATAATAATAATGATAAGAATAGTAATGGTAATAACAATAGTAATGACAATAATAATAATAATAATAATAATAATAATAATAACAATCATTATCAGTATGAAAATAATGATAAAAGTACAATACTTAAGAAACTGATGATAATAATAATAATTACAATAATAAAAAATAATGATAATGATAACTACATTGATAATGATAATGATGGTGATAATAATAACAATGATGATAATTACAATAATACTAATAATAACGATAATAATGATAATAATAGTAATGATAATAATCATCATTCTCATTATAATAATGATAATATTAATAAGAAAACTACGATACTTACGAAAATAGTAAAAAAGATAATGAAAATAATATCAAAACAATATAACACTATAACATCATGAACCACATTACTAATCGTGATAAAATGATCATGTGATTTAGTCACCTGAATGCACAAGGTAATTTGCAACCAATGGATGAAAAGTACGAATTTCGTGTTTTTTTTTTTTCTCTCAGCCCGGCTTTACCATAGGCGAAATAATCCTTTCCTTGCAAAGCATTGAGGTGCCACAAGAGAAATCAGTTTCTGCATGAGAAAGGGACAGCAAGGGATCGTGTTGCGAAAAAGGATTTCTTCTCAGAGCGTTGTCCTGCAAGCACGCACGGGGTATATTATGTACAGATGTTTTTTTTAAAACTAAGGATCTCACCGCGGGGCAGCACAGAGCCGAAGTTTGAGCACGTGGTGACAACTAACGATTGTCTTTTGCGAGGCGTATCGTTGGAGGCTTTTCTTAGAGAGAGGTCCTATACATGAAAGACGTCCCTCGGCACAAGCGGCGGGTCTCACCTTGCATGCAGCAGCAGCAGGGAAGGGCGGTGCTGGCCTGGGCGCCATGGCGGAGTGGTGATCGCGCGGAACACTGAGCAGGTGAGCTTGCATCCCTTGGAAGAGAGCCTGTTCCACCGCACAGGATGTTAAACGACAAATAGTATATAATGAGCGATGATCACTCCCTGAGTATATAAATGCTTGATGAAACGGCATTAATTGCCACGGGCATCGCGGCGATCATATCTTTATCGTCTTTGATATATCAGCATTTAAGCGTTCGTAAATTTATTCAATGCCCATTAATGACCCGCTGATTATATCCCTTCGTCAGGGACTGCGGTAGAGCTGGAGGTCGAACTACCGGAGATTGAAAGAGCCTTCAGCGGAAGACGACCTTGGCTCGACACGGACAAAGTAGCGCCGTCGAGCTGGTTCCTATATTGATGCTGGTGTCAAGACCATCCGCACCTGCCTCGGTCTCATTACCAGGTAATTAACAGGTACGACCACGCAAGGAAGAGGGCTTAATGCGAGACGTTTTTGCGGTGCTCCGAGCGGCGGGTGGGCCGGGCGGGTGGCGGCGCTGGTGCAAGGCTCCGCAAGGGCCAAGAACTAATCCTGCACACTCACAAGCAAGCACGCCCCTCTTGACACACGCTGCGGAGGCTAAGTTGAGCATATACTTCAGCTTCAGACTGTGTGCATAATGACACTGCAGGACGACCTTACAAAGCACTGGGCTATTACCGCAAGCGGTATGTTCCTCTCAAGTTGATAAAGCCTGTGCTTGCTGACACCACAGTGGCAATAAAGTGGTTGACTTCTGCTTTTGATCAAAGCACATAACGTTTTACCGCGATTTACATCAGTAGCACTTTACAATCTCAAAAAGTTTCACTTCCTCCTTCGAATTTAAGACGGAATCTGAAATTCCGAGACTGCGTGGATGGAGCAACCCAAACGCGGCAAACCCGACTTTATTGAAACATTCCAAAGCAGATTAAAGAGAGGATCAATATGCAATGTTGCATATTTCGGCCCTCTGTTTACACCGTTACAAATCCGCAGGAACCTCACGCGGGACATTTTGACGATTTGTATCAACATTAAACGCAGGATTTCAGGGTTGCCGGTGCGTGACGAGACGCCAGCACCTGCCTTCCACCTCGTGCCGGCTCGGAATCCTCCCTCGCTGCCTCGATCGGCGGGCAAATAGACGAGTGTGTCTAGAGAGGAGGAAAGAAAACATGCAAAGACAGCTCTACGGACAAACGTTGACATGGCAGTGGTTGGAAAATCACTCTTGCATTTCATTGTACGGCTGTCATTATTCCCGAAGGCTAGCAGCTACCTCACTGGCACACTATACCTGATGCAAACGCTAAACTCATTATGAAAAGCAACTCATTCTTGCGTCGGCCAAACATCTCCCTCACGCCTGCCAGTTCGACTCCTCATCTCAAAATCCCCAAACCCACTCACTCGCAGGTGAGTCTACCAACCAGCCCACCCACTCATACATACCGTCTGCCAGTACACCCACTCACCCCGGTCTGCTAGGCGACCCACTCAAGCCAGTTTTTGCTAGTTCAGCCAAGCATGTATGTACTAGACCACCCACTCAGCCCGGAGCTAGACAGACCACCCACTGGACCCGTACATGCACTCCGCCCGCTCGCCTGCCATTGCATCGGCGAGCAATGCCGCGTCTGCCAAAACACGCAGCGACCAACACTCCAACAACAGGTTCACTACACGGTAATGACACGCTATTACCGTGATATAGAATGACATTAATGTATAGCAATTACGTTAAAAAATGTAATGTACCCGTAATAGCTAAGGATAAACTCTCTTAATCATGGCGGGCACAAGTCGACGTAGGCGAGTGACACAACAAGCTGTTGGTGTAAAAATATTCTTAAAATAAACATTGAAGACGAAGAAAGGGAAATAATGTTATTTAATAAAAAGGAATATATACTCAACATAGCTATCAACAAACAAAGTAACTGCAGATGTCCAAACGGGAGGACCGAATAAAACAAACAAGAAAGATAAGAAGAGAACGACTGCGCAAGTGTGCTGTAAACTGTTCCATCACAGACTTGTTACAGCAGAGGCAGCGGTAACAGCAGAGACCGTTCATGATGTCTTAAACCAAAACCAGTCCTTTTAATGACTGTGGAAGTGTCGGGAACAAATTACAGCAGGTTTAATGGGTCCGAACACTTATTTTACAAGTCTTTTACATACAATGAGTAATTTACAGCTTTGCATAAGTGTTCTGCTAGAGATAAGCTGTCCGCACTTGGTGGCGCGGCGTGTCTATATGACATTGAAAGAAAAGGGAAAAAATGAAATGGGAAGAAAGCATGAAACAAAGAAAAAAAAAGTAAAAAGGGGGAAACCCATAGAAACAAAAATGATAGACTTAGAAAAAAAAACAAAACACGAAACAATGTAGAAAGGAGAATAAGAACAAAACAAGAAAAGTAAGAAAGATAACACAAAAAATAATAAATAAAACAATATTAATAAGAAAAAAAAGGAGTAAGAAGAGGGACAAAAAAGGAAAGAAAAATATCACGAAAATCATTTTAAAACATAGGAAGAACAAGAACAAGAAGAGAAATAGGAAGAGGACCAAAAATAAGAACAAAACAAAGGGGAAAAATAAAAGATACGTGAAACAAAAGCGAATCGCTCGTCGGGTTTACGAGGTTTCCGCTGTCTCCCCGAGCATGGCGTCCGCCGCACGAGCTTCCGTTGATGCGGTAATGGTCGTTTGCTCGACTTTATTTGTTTCGCCACTTCCTGCGGCGCCGCGAGACCTCCGCCGGAATGCATCGCGGTGCGGCGTCCGAATGGGGCGAGGGAAGGGGTAAGGGAGGGGGGCTTCACTTTCCTGATGGAGCTGGAAGGGGGAGGCGAGGGACGAGGGGGTCCGGATGAGGGGGTATTCGGTGTCCAAATGAAGGGAAGGGGAGGGGTGTACCGGTGTCCAAATAAAGGGAAGGGGGAGGGGGTCCCAGTGTCCAGATGGGATAAAAAAAGATGGGCTCGCGCTCCCTATGGAGAGAAGGGGAGGGGGATGGAGGATGTCCAAATAGGGAGATGAGAGAGAGAAGGTCTGTGTCCAAATGGACGGAAGGGGGTGGGGGGCGGTGTCCAAATGAAGGGAAGTGGAGGTCCTGTGTCCAAAGGGGAGGGAGAGAAAGAGGAAAATAAAGAAATAGAAATAGATAGAGATAGAGAAAGAAAGAAAGACAGAAATAAAAAGGAGAGAAAGAATAAGACAGTAAGGGGAGGGGGTAGAGAAGAAGAGGAAGAGGGGGAGGAGGGGGAAGATATCTCGACGTCCTCCCCCCCGTGAAACCATTTGTCCCGAAGCACTAACCAATTTGTCTTCCTTTCCCCTCCTATGGGATTGATGTTGGATAATTGGCTGTCAGTTGTTTTGTTTTTTGAGTATATGGGGGTTATTAAAAACAATTAAGGCATGCGCAAAATATATAAAAAGAAGGTTACGCGGTTAAAATATAGAGGGGTTAATGTTGATGCTTTCCTGGGCGATGTGAACGAGCGGTCTTTCCTGTGGATGTGAAGGGACTCGATGCTGTGTCCGAAGTCGCGATGTTCGGATGGAATATATTTGCGATTTTTAAAAATTATTTCTACTTTCTTTTCTTAATTATTATGGTTTTATTATATTTCCCTTTTTAGATTTGCCGGTTAAGATTTGTAGATTTATAGATTCTTTTCGTCTTAAATATATATATATATATATATTTATATATATAATTTTTTTTTTCTGCTTCGAATGCTTAGTTTCTGCTTCTCGTTTCCTTAATGAAGTACTTTTATTTTTCCATTTTCGTGATTATTTCAGCTTTCAGCCTTATTATTATATATATATTTTTTATCTATTTTATTCGCGCACACACGCACAAGGAAAGATAAAGAAACAAGGACGAAGAGAAGAGAAGATAAGGAAATAATATGGAAAGAGAGAAGTGGAGGAAGAAAAATTAACAATAGAGAATAAGATGGAAGGAAGAAGAAAAAAAAAAGCAAAAGAAGGAAGAAGGGTTTGAAGAGAAGGAAAGGGAAAAGGAAAAGACGAATGAATAAAATGATAGAATTGAGGAATAACGCGAATAAAAATGAATGAAAATAAGTGACAATGTAAAAAATAAACAAAAAAATAATGATCACGAGAAAAGGGACAATGCGAACTATGTAAAGAAAACCAATCTTACAAACAAAGTAAAATTAATTAGATGAAAGAAAGAAAAAAACAACAACGAAGAAACAATAAAGTAGACAAAAATTACCGTAAAGAATAATATCGAATAAAATAGATAAGTAAAACTGATTGAATAATGTAATCAAAATAACGAAATGAATCTGAAAAATAAATGGAAATAATTGAAAAAAAAAACACAATCAGTAGAATTAACATAATGGATTAAACAGAATTAAAAAAAAAAAAATACAAGCAAAATGTAAAAATAACAAGGAAATAATTCGCAGATGGAAGGATAAAAGAGAAGGGAAAGCATAAGGGGAGAATGAAAGCAAACAAGGATAATTCATGGAAGATAAAATAGAAATGATAGTACTATGACAATGACGATAATGCTACTAATAATGATAGTACTACTACACTAATAGTACTATAATAACAACAATAGTACTATCACAATAATAATAGTACTACTACTAATGATGATAATGATAGTCCAATTTTAATGATAATATTGCGATAATGTTAGTACTACTGCTAATGATGATGGTGATGATAATGATGCTGCTAATGGCAAGAATGAATGATTTATGAATATAATAATAATGATAAAAATGATGAAAAGAACGATGATGATAATAGTAATAGTAATAATACTCCTTATAATAATACAATTAACATGATAATGATGATAATCATGATAATAATGAAGATGATAATAACAATGATAATAAGACGATAATAATGATAAGGACAATAACAATTATAATCATAACAGTAATGATAATAGTAATTATAATAATGATTATAATGAATATAATGATAATAACAATCATGATAAAAGTAATAATTATAATAGTAATAATGATGATAGCAAAGATTAATTTATAACCATTGTCTGTATTAGTCTAAATATACTGATACCATGATAAATATATTATCAAATAATAATGATGACAGTGATAATAATGATAGCAACAGTAATAATGATGACAATTAATTAATCATAACAATGATGAAATTAATAATAACAATGATAATGACAAAATGATGACGTGGATACTATTTTAGCTGCATTACCCAGCTGCGGTATACGTGATAAAATTGAATAAATATAAGTTTAGAAATCAAAACGCCGAAAAAAATATACAAGAACAAATGTAAGAAAATTATATCACCAAAACAAAACTAAACGAGAGAAATACAAAAAGATGCAATGCAATATTTCTATCTATCAGCCATATCCTTTAATAAAATGCGTCCTTTAACTCATGTGTTTTATCTTATTTCTCTCTCAATGATTTTCTTTCTTTCAGAGGAAATCAAATTTAACGCGGTCTGTATTTCTTAGCTGTATTATCTTGTTTTATGATATAAGGATACACAACTACATCACGAAAAGATACATTTGA
>BOPN01008139.1:0-7500 GCA_017312705.2 Penaeus japonicus | reverse complement strand
ATAATAATAATAATAATAATGATAATAATAATAATAGTAATGATAATAATAATGACACTATACAGTGATAGTACTGATGATGATATTGATAATGGTAGTAATGATAATATTAATGATAATGATAATAGCAAAGGGAAAGTAATGATGATAATGATATTTATTATAATAATGATAATAATAATAACAATATGGATGATGATGAAAATGATAATAATGATAATGATAATAATAATGATAATATTGATAATGATAATGAAAGATACAATAATCATAAGATAATGGTGATAGTAATGATAATAATGATAATGAACAGCAACAATATCGACAATGATAATGAAAGTAATATTATTAGTAGTATTAATGCTATTAATAAAAAATATGTTATTGATAATAATAATGATAATGATAGTGACAATAGTAGTAATACCAATAATAATGATGATAATAATGATACTAATAATGGTGATCATAAGTGTAATAATGATGAAAGTAATAATGATAATAATTTTACTAATAATAAAAATTATAACAAAACTATAATATATCTATGCTAGTAATAATAATAAATAATAATAGTAAAAAGGATGATAATGATATTGACAATAATGATAGCAATATAAGTAGTAATATCAATGAAAATAATAATGCTAATGCTAATGCTGATGATAATGATAATGGTAATAATAATGATAATGATGATAATAATGATAATGATAACAATTATAGTAATAATAAAAGTAGTAATAATAATAACAACGAAAGTAATGAAAATGGTGATCATAACGATAATGATGACAATAATAATAATAATGACAATGATGATAGTAACATTGGTAATTATAATAAGTTTTAGTAATAATAATGATAGTGATAATAACGATGATATTACTACAAATACCAATAATAACAATAATAATATCAATAGTGTTAATAATGATAATAGTGATTGTTATTATTGTGACTGTAAAGCAATTATGGGAATAATAATAAAGATAATAACAATAAAGATAATAATAATAATGATAATAATAATGATTATAATAAAAGTAATTGTAATAACAATAATGACAATAATGATACTAGCAATAGATAATGATAATATTGATAATGATAAGACTAACAATCATCATACTGATGATGATAATAATGATGATGGTTATAATAATAATAATGATAATAATGATAACAACAACAATAATAATAACAATAATGATGATGATAATAAAAATGATAATAACAACAATAATAAGGAAACTGATAATAACAGTATACCTGTGATAATGTTGATATTGCCAATTACAGTATAAAAAATGGTGTAAATGATTCTAGTAATAACGATTGCAGCGATGACACAGTTAACGTGTTATGATACTAATAATATTTTGTTTTCTATCTTCATTCGTTATATTATTAAAATTATCATATTCATTATTCACATCATAATTGATAAGTTGATAACAGTTATTATTATTAACAAAAGAGGTTGGCTATACTGCAGGCCGCGCTTGTTTACTGTTGACTGTTTTTTTGTTGCTTAGTTTGTCACCAGGATTACGCCAAAAGTTACTGATGGATTGGGATGATGATTCAGACATTGGTTACCCGTGAGACAGGGACCAATTGATTAGATTTTGATGATCAATTGTGGATCAACGTCTGGACTAAGAGTGATACTAAAGGAATGGTCTGTTCACTATAGCGAGATCGGGGTCTGTGAGCGCTGGAGGATGATTGAGCTCGTATTTGAAATAATTCTACAAGGGCACTACTTCACATTGCTACAGTTCTCTTTTTTTTATATTATTGTTTTACCATCATTACTGATTTTTTTTTTTTTTTTTTACATAATTACTGTCATTGTAATCCACTCTTATGTGAATTTGTTTATGTTAAACGCCTGAACTCAGATCGTAGGGTATATCTCTCCTTACAGAAATTGGGCCTGTAATATACATTTCTGTGGTAGACTTATGTATTTTGAAAGTGAGTTCTTTTCCAACTCACACTGCTGGATAGGGTATATTAGGGTTTGGTGAATGTTTGCGCTCTTGACTGCTTCTTAATTAATATTGTATTCACTGTCACCACAACAATTATCTATTGGTGTTCTCAATATCGTTAATGACATCACTATTACTAATATCACTATTAATAGTACCCAAACAATCAACACTGCTAATGGTAATGACACTAAATTGCAAGGCCACATAATTTTTTACCGCTTTCATGGTCAAACAAACACTTCCATTAAGGCACCCTTATGAGTACTTTCGTTATTATAATAATTATTGTTTATGGATCTATCGCAAATTACACTTTCGCAGTCACATTTTGCAACTACACTGTTATTCACACCGTCACCATACCCATCGCATCTGACATAACTAATTCAAATTCTATGTCAACTGAATGCCAATGCTTAATTAAAAAAAAAAAACTCATTATTTATTGCTAATGACACTCCCATTCATCGATAAAACATGAACATCATTATCCATTACATCAAGCACTAATGATCCGCGAGCGAACTTGCCTCCTTGCTCTCATGACAAAGGTGCAAATATACAAAATAAGTGCTTGGGTTTCGTGTTTTCGGATAAATGCAGGTAATGTGGTAAATGCAGCCCCGCAGTCGGATTTCCTCAACTGCTACGGGTATTAATTGTAATTATCAGAATAGTAGAAATAAGAGCGGCAGTGCAAGTATTTTCACTGTCTGTAGTTGATTTTATTACTACTACTAACACTACTACTGCTGTACTACTACTGCTTTTACTATAACTACTTCTAATACCACTTTTACCACTACTACTACTACCTCTACTGCTACTACTACTTCTCAAATTATTATTAGAAATGATAGCAGCAAGAACTGGAATAATGACATTAAGTATCAGCAACCAGTTTTAGTTGTAGAAGTTGCCTGCTGAATCCATATGTTCTTGTATACTGTGAAGTAATTTTTAGGCCAACTTCTAGCTTAATATCCTCCACGAATATTAAACAAACCAAAGCTAATATAGTGTAATTCTAGTCAGATCCGTAATATCTCATATTTTTAGTGCTTGCTATGAATAAGCAGACGCTAAACTGGATAAGCACAAACAGTGTTTAAGAGCAATAATGATTATCATCCTGAACACCAGCACCAATATACAAGCCTCCAAGACAGGGACGTCACATTTCATTCCTAAAGCATTAAACATTGCCCAGTTCTGCAAACCTAGAATCAGTAACTCCATTTACGATTAAGGATTCATTCCCTTGATGATCTTTCATGCTAACATTTCCTTTAATGACCAGGTTGATAAATTATCAAAGAGTTATTGAAGTGATTAGCTTCTCATCTGACGAACAGTTCTCTCGCCCCCCCCCCCCCTCTTCGCTATGCAGATGAGCGGATTGGTAATTTATCAGACGAGAATCATGAAGATCTTGACTCTAATGGAGGGTGCTATTTTATTATCACTGAAATGAAAAAGAAACAAAAAGAAAAGGAAGATAGAAAGAAACAGAAGAAGAAAAAAGAGAAGAAGGAAACATTAGCTAGAGGATCTGCATCATTTGTTATTATTCTGCGTCGCGTATACAGGATGCAGATTCATATGCAAATCCAGTTCTTGCAACCATCATAGGTTTAATCATTACTTTAGCTTCAAAATTACATCTTCTTATTAAGTACGTGAGATGCAACTGCGCTTTTGCCTTGAACATCCACACGCAAGCAAAGTCAATCACAAATATCCACATGTTCCGTAAAGCCAATCCTACCAACACGAGAACACTTCACTTGGTATCAACACTGTTCCACGCGATGAAACAACACAGGAATGCATTAACAGGGAGCTTGCATCACCCCTGCACACCAGATCTATAGCTTTTGTTGAAGCGGTGACTAAATTTAGACTAAATTTTATTATCGAGAAAACATCCTGTCATTGTCAACTCGAGTGCCGCAGTGTCATGCTCACTGCCTGCATGATCTTTGTAACCTTTTTATGCGTCATAAATATAGCTTCGAATGCATTCAGTTTCTCGAATTAATTTTAGAATGACTCTCCCTTTCCAAATGTCATCAAGAACAAGTGAAAAAAAAAAAAATTAAAAATAAAAATGCATATTTGAGAATTTTAGTTTCTTCTAAGTTAACACCCTAATCATATATTTGGCAGATAATAATAATTGTAACAATAAAGAAAGTTATAAAAATTATAATAATAATGATAATCAATAATAATGATAACAATAATAATAATAATAACAACAATAATAATACCAATAATAATAATAATGAAAATAACAATAATGATAATGATAACAACAATAAAAACAGTAATTATCATAATAATGATAATTAGAATAAGAATTATAATTACTATTATGATAACAAAAATGAGTATCATTATTGGTACCACTATTATATATCATTAGAAATACTGACCTTTTTCTCTATACGTCGTATACATAGAGAGCGAACAGTGGCATTATCCAATTTACAATTTCAAAATACCGGTATGTGATTTCTCCTTTTTTGCCGGTTCTTTATAAAGTTGCAGGTATTTTTGAAAGGTATACTAATCACTTTTGTGGCCACTGTAATAAAACACTAATGACCGTAATTAGACTAAATCATATTCATAATTTGGCATAAAAATGTCAGAAAAACCGGCAGCTGAAAGCCGATTTATACTTAGATTTTCGTTTTTTTTCCCGCCAACTACAACCATCCCTGTAACAGCCGACCTCATGTACGTGTGCATGCTATTTCAGCTACCAAATGTCCCATTTTTTCCCCGTTAATGTTGGTCTATGGGTGGTTTTACATGAAGCATTCTCTAAAGAGATGTAGGATTATTAGGTTATCACTATATATGTTCGTATAATGTATAACAACATGTACTAATCTCGAAACTTGAGGGATACCACTAAGCTCGTGTGTGGTATAAAAAAAACAAAAAAAAACTATTGTGCCTCACTTTTCGTTATTATAAAAAAGAAGTAGATGACTCATGATATAATGGTTGGTGTTCGGTATAGAACATCATTCCTATGCTGAGATAACGATGTAAAACCTTCGTTAGTAAAAGAAAGAGGTATTGCTCTTTCGTCCGTCGTTTGCAGCATTACGATATATTTTAGCATGCGATCAGCTGATTATTTAGACATTTTTCTACGTAAATAGACATGTCAGGCATATTTTAAGGTGTGTTTTCATTCCATCAATAGCGGATTCAGGTACCATATATATATGTAAACCAGAAAGCACATTGTATTTTATGTTTCAATGTATGCAACTAATAGTGAAGTGCTTCTTGATGTCAGTGCTACTGGCCCTATTTTGCTCGAAGCAAATGGGTCCTCCTAAGTCTATTATTACACTACAGTTCGAGGTTCATGGCTAGTCACATCAAATCTCTCAATTGCATAAGAATGTTGCTTGAAATGTTGCTTTTGTGGATCACGTAAGTGGAACCTCCCGTAGAGTCCGCGCAATCGTAACTGTGTGTCGTGTGTTGCATTTTATATCCCTGCACCTTCAGAGTTCATGCAGAACGTGAGAAAAATATATATTCATACCCAGTGATCTTTTGAGTGCTTGTTCTTATTCTGTGTCGTTGGCGCACATTAGCTTTATTGGATTCCAGGCCTAAAATGATATAAAATTCTCGTTAGCGAGACATCACATGCAGTCTGATATAGTAGTGTACTCCTCTTAATCCTAGTGGGTCGAGAGGCGTCTGAAGTTCACTGTGTGTGTTTGCGTGTTTGCATACACCAAAGCTTACTATATAACGGTTCAAACTAGATGCAACAGAATCAAAGCTCTTTATATCCGGAGTATAATATTCGATGGTTGTCCTCCTGAATATAGTATATTGTGAGACTCAGTTAATCCCATATTTTATAACCTCTTTACCCACAAAAAAAAAGAAAGAAAAAGAAAAAAAAATGTTGAATATCCCATCTCGTGTACATTATCATTAATAGTTTACTTTCCACCATCCCCTCTAGTAATGTGAGAAGAACCATATATAATCGTTTGATATTCATACTTTTTTTACGGAACATATACTTTACCTGTACTTTCTACCGAGACCTTACCTATCAACTTTCCTTTTCTTCTTTCTTACGTAAGTTCGCCCTTTTCAACCTCAAAAGACGCTAATCCAACTCCCTCTCGTCTTGACTCTTGCACAAAATTACCTGGAGGCTGACATCCCCCCTTTGGCATCCTGAACAACCCGCTTAGTTTGTGATTTCCTTTATTTAGAAAATATATCAAAGTTAAGATTTGATCTATTCTCCGAAATTAAATTCACGCTTTTTTGAAACACAAATGCAACACTGGCGTTCGTTACTTCGCTTCGTCAACGGCAGGTGTGAATGTCTGTTAATTGGCTTATCCATCCTCACCGTCTAAGCCATTCACACTTTCGCGTTCTCTGAAAGCCATTATCGCGCACTTAACATACATTTATGTTTCGGATGCAAGGTCATCTCGCTAATCACACATAAATTATTCAATTCTTATTTTCCATGCATTTTGTGGCCTTAGGACTGAGGTTGATGTGATGTATTTTGCTTGACATTATGCAAGGAGTGATATCGGGATGATATATATTTTTTCAGTAGTGTTTTTTTTTTTTGCCTTTGTTTTTATTTCGGATTGTCTTTTTTTTTTTTGGGGGGGGGCGAGGGGGCGTTTTCGATTATTAATCATTGTTTAATGAGGTACTTTGAATCGGTACTTGAAAAAAAAAATCTTTATTGAGAAAAAACAGAAAAAAAATATTGGCATAACAGAAGGACTGTCGCCAATGTATACGTTTTCTTCCTAAATATCGTTATTTGCCAAAGTAGACTGAAAAGTAGGCAAACTGACAAGCTTCAAAATGAAACTCCAAACTCCATAATCAATATTCAACGGACTTATTTACATACGATATCATTTATAATCACACTCCTCGCAGATAGTAGTTGTAATTATATCATAGATAATAGAGAGACCTCGACTCATTTAATTACTTAATCACATAGAATATTAACACTTCATACTGCTAATGATGATTTATTTGATATTATGCCCCGCACACCTCGTTGATACCTTCTAGTAAACAATATATTTTTTTCGAGATAATTAGCAACCTGGTGGTTTGTGTTATATCAGCGTTACAGTAGAATATACGTAGATATAGACATAAAAAAAAAAAAAAAAAAAAAAATACTCACGCATAAACACACGCGTGAGCGAGAAAACACAAATACACACACACACACCCATACCTACAAGATCACACCCAGACATACTATTCCCAGATCATAATAAAATGCACCAAAAATGAATAAAACAACAAAACTAGTGATAACTGAAAGTAGATTTATAAAAAAAAAAAAAAATCAATAAAAATCCGGATGTCCGTTACATCTAATAAACAAAATTTCCCCCTGAAATTCGAATTAACGGGTATCAAAAGATGACGGATTTTTTTTTTCTTTTTT
>BOPN01008138.1:22500-37500 GCA_017312705.2 Penaeus japonicus | reverse complement strand
AATGCGAAACTTAGGCATGTTAGACTATTATGTTAATGTAAATATTTCCCTTGTTAACAAAGCTTGTCGTGCGATCGCAAGAGCGCGGCTTATACACAAGGATATAATTTCTTTATACATAACTAGAATAATGCTAATCATAGTTTTGACGCAATGCTGCACTTATAAATGCCATCATTATTTCCGCAAAGCCTGTTACAAATGAACATATGATAAAAAAATAATAATAATAATGAATAAGAAAATGGATTTAAACTTATCATTTCATCCTCATCATTAAACATATTCCCATACTGCTGTTTCTATATGAATGAAGAATTGCCAGCCTTCATTAACGTAAGGCTGAATGCGTCATTATGCGTCACAGTGCACGTACTACGTGACATCTCCCGAACAACTCTCCGAGCGGGATCCTTCAGTGAATGGCGCATCATTGTCGACGGCGTCTGCTCTGAGATTTCCCACGAGGATTTCAAACAAGGAGGACTTACTTTACCATTTCCTGATATATTTTTGAAACTTGTGTAACAAGGAAGACTAGAGGGATTAAGTCAACGTTTACAATACTTTACAATCGGAATAATGATTATCCATGTAACACCCTAAAAGTAACCCATCTTAATTGAATGAGTCAAACAAATCCTCATCCTCATCATCGTATCATCTTTATCATAACCATCATGATCCTCCTCCTCCTCCTCCTTCTCATCATCATCATCATCACCATCATCCTCATCATTATCATCCTCATCATCACTATCATCATCATCACCATCGTAGACGTTATCTTCGTCTTTGTCCATCAATATCTATTTAGGGGATGACTTTAAAATTCAAATCATATTAGCGTCCAATGACAATATTCATACACTCTTACCTGCATGACCCTTGGTCCGTTACGATTAAATGATGATCGCGAGATTGGAGCCATAAAATCAGTGGTAAAACTAAGGTCTCAGCAGCGAGTAATCAGAATAAATGGTTTTCTGGCGACTCGAGCCCCGATATATCTTTCGCGTGAGCAGGCGAAGACAATGGCTATTCGTTGTGCTTCGCTTCGCATTTCTTGCCAGGCGTCGAGGAATTAAAGGAGACCAAGAGAGGAAACGCGAGAGGTAAATGTTGCAGATTTTCGTAGTCGTATTTTCCGTAATACTTTGTCACAATTCATCATGTAAACCACAGTCTTTATAAGAGATCAATCTTGCCCATATTACTTATGTATAACCAGGGACATCTACACTAATGCAAATAATATTGTTATAGGTTAAGTACATTAATAACAAAAGAGAAGTTGATTGAAAAAGACTAATTTGAATCAAATAATACGGGAATATAGGTTTGTGTGTCAGTGCATTGGGGAATTTACACAGGGAATGCAATTTTTATCGTTTTAGCGAAACTACATCGATTTTAGCGAAACTGCATTACAAATTAATTAAATCAAGAGTAGGGATAAAGCAAGATCAAAGATAGAAAGTCGCCGACAAACTGCAATATTGAAGAAACTGTAAAGCAAAAATAGTTTTGAACATTAATAAATATATCCCTGCTAAATATCATATCATATAGAAAAATAGTAATGACTAAAAAATAACTGTATTTTTCATGTCAGATGCAACAGAAAAGAAAGAAGAAAAACCTGTTTGCCCTGTAATTTTTTCTCGAAAAAATGATTTTTTAGATGATGCACTGAAAATCATGTTTCGGATTATATTACCTGCATAAATAGGTGTTCGTGAATGTGATCCAGTGCATAACACATCATCAGATATACAACACACTTCTGACTCTTGTTGGATTCGCAAAGCCGACAGCATCCAGAAATAATAAGGATCAGTAGGTAGTGAAAAAAAAAAAAAAAAAAAAAAAAAAAAAAAAAAAAAAAAAAAAAAAAAAAAAAAATCAGCGCAAACACAACTGCGATATAAAGCTAATCAGCTTCGCCGTCCGCCCTTTGCCTCGCTCGGCCCTCTTATTATGAATCGCATTTCCTTTTTTTCATAGGGAAAAGAAAAACAAGATTTTTCTCGGGACGAGGATTACAGACGGAATGCAATATTTGATTAATTTTACGGATGACCTGATTTTTCACTCGCACGAACACACACACAGACTTGGCATGCAGATCGTTACACAGACAAACTGCTGGATGTATGGATAGAAAAAGTAAGGTCCAAAAATTATGTAGACAGATATACGAATAGTTATATATACATATATACACATACACATACACACAAACATACACACACACACACACACACATATATATATGTGTGTGTGTGCGTGTGTGTGTGTGTGTGTGTGTGTTTGTGTTTGTGTGTGTAGATATATATATATATATATATATATGTGTGTGCGTGTGTGTGTGTGTGTGTGTGTGTAGATATATAGTTTACATGATCCCTCTTTCTACTTTCTGAAGTTTCCGATTTTGATTCTGATTATTTTTTCTCATTAAAATTATCATTTTAACATAACATTTTCAGTTGTTCCCTGGCAAGTGTATCTACCACCTGATCAGAGGAAACGAACACATGATTGAACTAAATGCTATGACTAAAGATAACAATCCATAACTTTCTTTCGAGATTACCAGATATAGAGAGAGGGAGAGAGAGAGAGAGAGAGAGAGAGAGAGAGAGAGAGAGAGAGAGAGAGAGAGAGAGAGAGAGAGAGAGAGAGAGAGAGAAAGAGAAAGGGCGAGTGAGTGAGAGAGGTGTGTTTGTATATATGTATGTGTATTCCCTTTTTTTCTCTCCCTTTACATAGGATGAATTCGGTCGGATATAAATTTCATCATGTGCCTCTTAATATGTCATATACGTCCTAGAGTCCTAGAATATACTTATACGAAAGTCTGTATATTACTTGTTTGAGGAGCCTCCATATAAGGACTGAAATCGAAGATCTTAAAAGAAGGAAGAAAGGAGAGTTTGATTGCATGATCAAGTAAAAAAAAAAAAAAAAAAAAAAATGAGTTAAGAAAAAAGAGAGCAGTTAGAGAAACCAAGAGAATGTTAAAAGAACTGTGAGAAGAAAAATATTTTTTTAAAAATGGAAAAGAAGTAGAAGAGGCCATAAAAGACCGAGAAATGCCCTTCTACTGGAAGATATTAAAACCCCTCCCCTTTGCGGGTGAATATTCGGTGCAGGAAAATTCTCTTAATTTCCCATGCTTGTGCATACAGGCAGGTCTGCTCTCAAAGCACATTGTTAGGCAAAAATATAAGTACCCTGCTCTCGAGTACGCCAAGCTCTCTTACGTTATTAGCACTACACAAGAGTCTCAGCAGAGCAAACACCTTTCGAGCTCTTTTTCTGAAAGTGTTTGCTTGCCTGCCACATCAAAAGCTCCCTCGTCGACTCTCACACGGGAGTTCCATTTGTAATTAGGTTTCTGTGGAAGAAAATGTTCTCCTTTTTCGCCCAGTCTATCTCTTTTATTTTTTCTATCATGCGCCCCCGTTTGATTTCTCTCCCTCGTGCTCCCTCGCGTGTTTTAGCGATTTTATCTTTCCCTTTCTCTAGTATTTCTTTCTCTTTCGCATTGTCTTTCGTCTCTCATCTTCCTTGCTTTCTCTCTTTCTCTTCTGAAGTAGTCTTTTATATCATGCTTTATCCCATTTTTATTAAAGCCCTTCTCTCTGCCATGATTATTCGTTTTCTATTCTCCTCCCACCATCTCTCTCTTTTACACGCTCGCTCTCTCTCTCTCTCGCTCTCACAGACACGTGCGGGCATACACACACACACACACACACAGGCGTCTTTCGGAAATATTGATCATATTTACCATGTTACCTGACGTTTATTTAACAGATTCTGTTTGACTCACACTGAGACTGACTTATTAAAGTGCATGATTCACATTCGGCTTAGCTTGTACTCTATAATGTGTTTTTAGTATGAATGACAATGACGATGATAATGATAATGATAATTATGATAGTAATACCACTTCCAATAATCATATAAAAATGATGATAATGAAAATGATGATAATGATAAAAATGATAACAATGACAATGACAAGTTATAATATTACAAGAATTGTTGATGTTACATGCCTCCTTACCGGTTGCTATTACCAGCAGCGGCTTCAGATATTGCAACTTTGGGAATGATAAAAAACTAATTAATTTTTTTATGAATAGGAATCGTATCAACTGTATTGCTATATCGTGATATCAGTTGACACCAAGCTTTTACGCTTAAAGTTTGCCAGTTAATTGTCAGGGGAGAGTTACCTCTGAAGAGGAAGTAATGTTGGAAACGCTGGAAATATGAACTACATTCTCAAGTTTCTCATCACACGCACATACATATTCACACATCTCTCTTTCTCTTACCTCCTCTCTCTCTCTCTCTCTCTCTCTCTCTCTCTCTCTCTCTCTCTCTCTCTCTCTCTCTCTCTCTCTCTCTCTCTCTCTCTCTCTCTCTCTCGTTTGGAGATAATGAATTTTGTCAAGTCAGATTTAAATGTGTGCTTGCATGGTATGTAGAATAAAATCACACTAAGTTACAGTAACTGTTCCAAATATCTAAGCTTATTAAACCTTTGCATAATGACTGATATAGCTAGGAGAAACTTGCTACTTGGGATTACAACTGCATGAATGAATATTTCTAAAAGCATGTGTTGATGAGCGTAATTCCCGAAGTATATCAAGACAAAATTCTCAGGAGAGTGGGTTATGGGGTTGTTGCTCCGGCAGATGCTTTTGCACTGGCCAGGGTTCTGGAAAAAGTCCACGAGACAGACATTTATAGAGACATCTGGCCATTCTTTTTCCACCTCTGCATTAATTAATTGAGTCATTACGTTGCAATAAAGATAAAGTCTCTGATATACATAAACATCACGAAAATTCTGAGGAACTGTTTTGAGAGATGTTTTCGCTTAATGAAGATTCTTTATGGCCTTCATATCAGGGCGAAACACATGACTGGCACGGAACCAAGCACGAATTCCTCAGCATTTCGTAGGAGTTGTCGGCTTCCTTTTATTCACAGAAGCGTTTCCCTTTTTGTTAATGGGTGAAAATCGTGAAATTATAATCAACCAAATGTATATCAATGTGTTTGCATACCTATCATTCTTTCTAATAATCTGTCTATCTCTTTCTCCATCTATATCTATCTATCCATCTTCCTTCTATCATTCTATATACACACACACAAACACACACATACACAAACACACATATACACATACTCACACACACACACACACACGTGTATGTCTGTGTGTGTGTGTGTGTGTATATATATATATATATATATATATATAAACGTATTTTTCATCTCTTTGGCTGTGAATGTAAACGTATTTTTCATCTCTTTGGCTGTGAATATAAACGTATTTTTCATCTCTTTGGCTATGAATGTAAACGTATTTTTCATCTCTTTGGCTATGAATGTAAACGTATTTTTCATCTCTTTGGCTGTGAATATAAACGTATTTTTCATCTCTTTGGCTGTGACTGTAAACGTATTTTTCATATCTTTGGCTATGAATGTAAACGTATTTTTCATCTCTTTGGCTGTGAATGTAGACGTACTTTTCATCTCTTTACAGTAAAATTTGTTCTTGAAATCGACCTGAGCGAAGAGGACACTGCAGATGCGTAGAATCAATCCCTGAAGGCCGGAGGAGAAGGCCAACTAGTGGAGGAAAGCAACATTGACTGCTTCGCCCTTGCAAGCAAAGGCTACGTCCTGCTGGCTCGCCTCACGCTGGCCGCATCCTACGTATCTGCAAATGTGCGTGTGTGTGTGTGTGGGTGTGGGTGTGTGTGTGTGGGGGTGTGCGTGTGTGTGTGTGTGTGTGTGTGCGTGTGTGTGTGTGGGTGTGCGTGTGTGTGTGTGTGTGTGCGTGTGTGTGTGTGTGTGCGTGTGTGTTTGTGTGTGTGTGTGCTCGTTGAATTATAAAGTGTGTAAAGGGATTAATATAACAGCTTTACTAATTTCAAACATAAGTGTTATGACAATGTGAAGAATGTAAAGCAATATTTGAATATCTACGAGGAAATAATTATCCTTATTAAATATCGATATACATCGATATACCTGTTAATAATTAATTTATATCTTAACTCCCTTATTTTGTAATGCGCATGCGCGTAGGTATGCCTCACCTGGTATTGTTCCACCGTACAATCGGGCATTTAGCCATACCACCTGTTCGAGTGAGCACGGTGACCCTCACCTCTCTTATTTTTGTATTTGGTTATCTTTATAACGTTGACGCCAGGCGCCACTACAGTGTGCCTCTCATGTCCCCCGAAGTTGTGATATTCGGAGGAGCGCCAAGCTTTAACAAGCCCCGTGACACCTGGGCGGTTTGACACGCTCGAAGGGACGTGATTTGTGAACTATATTATTTGTAATGTATATATGTTTTTGTGTGTGTGTGTGTGTGTGTGTGTGTGTGTGTGTGTGTGTATATATATATATATATATATATATATATATATATATATATATATATATATATATACAAGTGGCGCAGTGAGTAGGATATGGTGTATAGTCGTTGTGTTGCATAGCTATTTTCATACTGTCCACTTCATTCAAAAGGGACTTGTCATCTTATAAAACTAATATATTGTATAATTTTTGAGGAAATGGCTTTGTCGGTGGCTGTGATACTGGTACTCGAGTGCTTGTAAACCACGGGCATGCGCAAAAGGGAGGTGCAGGTGAGGCAAGTGATTGTTATTCGTAACTATAGTGACAGTGTATTCTTGCGTCTGAGGGAATTGACTTCGCTGTAATTCCTATAGTTCGTTGTTCGGAAGCCGTAATTCGCTTCCCGTACTCTTTGGTTACGTATTAGGGGTCGGTTAATAATACGGCTAATACCTCGTAACTGTGGCTATCAGATTTATTTTTCATGCTGTGGATGTCACATTGGAGATTATCCTCCATATTTGATTTACTTAAAAGTTTGTAACTTGTATTTCTCATTTATTGACATTGTGTACAATTTTAATTCTGATATGAAATCTATTGCTGATATTATGAAAGAAGCTCAGTCTCTCGGGTTGAGTGCTGAAGCTATTGAACGTTTGTTAGATCATGTACGAGCGAGAGACGAACGCGAGGAGCGAGCTGCTGAACATGAAATGAAAAAAATATGAATTAGAACTTGAAGAGGATGACACGCGCCGCTCTCACGAACTCGCTATGGCTCATTTACCCAGTGCTTTAGTCAAAAGCAGAAATGCATAATTTCACATGTATGATAATTTAAGATTGCCTTCCTTTCATGATGGCTAAGACAAGATTGATAGTTACTTGCAAGGATTTGAGAGATTAGCTATTTTACATAAATGGGATAAAGAGGATTGCCACGTTTACTTGGAATCGCTTTTGAGAGGCCATGCTTTCAAAGTGTATGTATCGTTACCTGATGAAACGGTGAAAGACTATGATAAGTTGAAATAGGCTTTGCTGAGAGCTTACTCAGTAGATGCTGATAGATACCGACGTTTGTTCCGAGAGAGTAAATGTGGGGAGAAGGAATCTTATATTCAAATGGTCGTTCGTATGGAACATTATTTAGACAGATGGATTTCCCTAAGTAACGTTGATAAGGATTATAATTCATTTTTTGATTTTTTTGGTTAGAAAACAATTTCTTAATAATTGCAGTGCTGATTTGAGGGTGTTATTAAAAGAACATGATTACGGTAATGCCAATGAAATGACCGAAGCAGCCGAGAGATACAGAAGTGCTCATAATTTTCGCAGCAGAACTTCGAGGTTTTCTCAGCAGAGCAAGTGTAATGTAAGTAAGGATAACATAGAATTAATATGTCATGGCTCTGGTAAGACTGGTCCTGAAAACCCGAAAAACTTTAAGAAAATAAGCACTGCTAGTGGAAAAGTAAACTTTGTCTTTGAGTCGGAACTAAAACCAAATACTTGCATCATTGATGATAACGGATGTATTTTTAATAAACGTGCTGAAGTGATGCTCGACTCTGGTTGCTCTACTGTAGTCGTGAAGGATATTCTGGTTCCAGCGAATTATAAACATGGGAAACTGGTGAAGTATGATTATCTGGGAATCCCTACTTATATCCCACAGATAAGATGTTTCATAAAGTCGAGATTATTTACTGGTTGGGTTAATGCCATTGCCACTCCCATAAGATTTGCAGATATATTAATTGGACTTTTTTCCAGGTGTTAAAATCCCGCCTGATTCCAAACCTGCTGACGATCCTCATCCTGCACGTCCTGATCCTGATCCTGTCCGTCCTGATCCTGGTCCTTCCGAATTATCTGAAGATCCTAACTTATCCCTTCCTAACCTTTCGAGTCAATTAAATAAGGTATGTAATGACATTCGTTCTGGTGATCCGTCATTAGAGGTTGTCATGGGTGTGGAGACTCGTGCTATGATAAAGAAATCAGACGAAAATAAGCCTTTGAATTGTATCGGTGTCACAACTTGACATTAATAAAAGCGATGTAATTAATGCACAAAATACATGTCCTATTTTGAGATCAATTAGGGAAAAGATAGAGACAGGAAGTATATGTAAAGTTAAGAACAGAACCGCAAAATATGAACTGATTGGAGGATTAATATATAGAATCTATTTGGATAGCAAATACGATCATGGAGTGGGCGAAAAGCAACTGATTGTTCCTGAAATTTACAGAAGTAAAGTACTGACTCATCGCCAGCAGGTCATTTTTCTCATTGTAAAACTGATTTTAAGATATTTAGAAAATATTTCTGGCCTGGAGCAGCTGCAGATATTAAACGTTACTGCAGATCATGTCACATATGCCAAAAAGTTGTACACGAAGGCAGTGTAAAGAGGGTGCCGATGAAAACTGTTCCCGTCATTCTGAGCCTTTTTCACGCATTGCTATTGACATTGATGGTCCAATAACGCCTTGCTCTGACCGTGGATATTAATATATATTAACAATGATAGATTATGCAACTCATTTCCCCGAAGTTGTCTGTCTGTAGAAGATCGATACTGTGACGATTGCAGAAAGTTGAGTTGATATTTTCTCTCGGGTTGGCAATCCAAAAGAAATCTTATCGGATCGCGGTACGCAATTTAGATCAGATTTGATGGCCGAAATTCATAGATTACTGTCAGTTAAAGCCCTGTAAACAACGCCGTCTCATGCGTGTTGCAATGGCACGGTTGAAAGCTTAAATTGATTCTTGAAATCAATGATTAATAAGCTCTAATCTGACCATCCACAGGACTGGGATAGATATCTTCTTGCTGTTCTTTTTGCTTACAAAGAAATCCCGAACGAGTCGTTGAAGTTTTCTCCGTTTGAACTTCATTATGGTAGACAAATCAAAGGTCCACTTACAATTTTGCATGAAATTTGGTCGAACGATGATATCGAGAGTGAAGTAAAGTCTACGTATCAATATGTTACTGATTTAAGATCTAGATTAGAGGAAACAGCTAAGTTAGCCGTCTCTCAAGCTGAAATTAGTAGCAAGAATTATAAAAGCTATCACGATCTAAAATCTAGGAATCGTAAGCTAATGATAAATGATGAAGTGCTTGTATTCTTGCATACTAATCACAATAAAATGATTATGCAAGGGAAAGGGCCTTATCCTGTCATAGATGCTAAAGATAATGGAGTGGATTATGTTATAAAAGTTTGGGGAAAGAGTAAGCTATTTCATATCAATATTTTAAAGCGATACTACCGTCATGATGAATTTGTACCTAAGAAAGGCAGATTGGTGAATGTGTGTGTTGTAAATGAAAATGATAATGGAGGTGAAACCCTGTATCTTGAAATGGCAAGTAATGATTCATGAAATATAGGAAATTATCTAAGTGAACAGAAAAAGGATGATATAAATACTCATCCTGATGAATATCCTGATTTTTTTTTTTTTTTTACAGATAAACCAGGGCGTACATACTCTACAGAGCTTGTAATCAAGCTTAAGACCACTAAACCTGTTTGTAAATATCCTTATTCCATACCATACAACCTAATTGATGTATTCAACAATGAAGTTGATAAGATACTTGAGCTTGGCATAATAGAACCAAATGTGTCACCTTATTGTACTTGTAAGGAAACGCAATCAAAGTTACAGATTTTGTATTGACTTTCGAAGTTTAAATGACCTTACAATTTTTGACTGTGAACCGGTGCCCACTACAGACGAAGCTTTAGGTAACTTTAAAAAATTGTCTATATTTTACTGAGGCAGATCTTAAATTAGGCTATTGGCAGATCCCCCTGTCTGCCGAATCTAAGGTTCATACCGCATTTTCATCAAATTGAGGGCTTATGCAATTTGGGAAGATGTCATTTGGACTTAAAACAGCCAATGCTACATTTGTTAGGCTGATGAGGAAAATAATCTTTGGATTGAAACATAAAGACTGTTGTTTTAACAATATTGTAACTCATAATTCTAACTGGTTTGAACATTTTCAGGATCTGAGGAATTTGCTGGATAGATTACGTTTACATGGCTTAACAGCTTATATAAGTAAGTACTTCTTTGGGTACAATTAAATAAATTATCTTGGAGTTGTTCTTGGAAAATATGTCATTAGGATAAAATCAAATCATTAATGCCTTTACCAGAAACCAAAGAGAAGCTAAGATCATTAATTGGCACAATTTCCTACTATAAAAAATTCATCCCTAATTTTGCTAACATAAATGCTCCTATGAACAAGCTCTTAAAGAAGAATTCTAATAGTAGACTGAATTGGAGTAACGAACACGTTTCCAGCTTCCATGAACTTAAATCTAAATTATCTGATGAGCCAATCTTATGTCTTCCTGATTACAGAAAGGCGTTTTTGTTTTTTTTTTGTTTTTTGTTTTTTGTTTTTTACGTTGTGACGCCTCTGAGAACGTTTTAGGGGCCGTTCTACTGCAAGAACCTAATTGAACAAAAATGCCCATAGCTTATGCAGGCAGGAAGTTACTGGATTGAGAGAAGAATTTTGCAACTATAGAAAAGGCATGTTTATTAACTGTTTGGACTGTAAATAAATTGGAGACTTACATCTACGGCAAATAATTTGTTTTAGAAACTGACCAGCAACCCTTCGTGTACCTCAGAAATATGAAAAACTTAAATGGTAAATTAATGAGATGGGTTCTGGGCATTGCAAGGTTATTCCTTTAGAATTCATTATATAAAGGGTAAAGAAAATGTTGGTGTGGATATTCTTAGCCGCTGTGTACAGTAAGGCTGTTATATATTTGATTTAAAATCACAAGTGTTAAGCTTGGTTAAGGCGCATAGTAAATTTATTATATAACAGGTTTACTAATCATACCTATCATATGTGTTATGATATCGATTGAAAAATAACGGAAAAGGAATATCTAAATATCTACAGTAAATAATTACTTTATCAAATATTGTTTGACATGTGATGACCGATATTGTTTGACATGGTAATAAATCATATATATCGTACCCCCTTATTTGCAATGCGCATGCCCGTAGGTATGCCTCACCTGGCCTTGTTCCGCCATACAATCAGCCACTTTGCCATACCACTTGTTCGAGTAAAAACTATGACTCTCACCTCGTGAGTACAGCCTGTCATATTACGCTGATGCATATAGCGTGGCGATATTGTAAGTGCATACAGCATATTTATATTGTATTTATTCTAGTTTTTTGCAGTTTTTGTATTTTGGTTATATCTATAACGTGTTGATGTCAGGCGCCACTACAATGTGCCTCTCATGTTCCCCCGAGGCTATGGTATCGGAGGAGCGCCAAGTTTAAACAAGCCCCATGTGAGGAATGTATAGAATGCTTGTTTATCGTGATAATACAGAAATAAAACAAATACAAATACCATATTAATACTCCACTCTAATTAGCGAGGCGGTCACCGGGTCAGGTCGGGTTCACTGATAGATAATTTGTATATAGTTGCCTTCCCAAGTACCTATACCTTCAGAAAGAACTTAATACCCGTGAATGTCACGCCTCCTACATTCCAGAATACCTTCCCGCATAACCACCGTTGGGGACGGCGGATGGAAGCCCCTTCCATATAAGCAGGATGTCTGGAACATACAGAGAGAACGGGAATCAACTGCGCTACCGCTGACGCCTGATTTCTCCGCCTGTTATACATGTTGTGATAGTGTTTATTACTGTGATCATTATGCTGTTATGAATATATCTGTCGTGTGCCATAACGTCAGACTATCTGCGTAATGGAATAAACCTGAACTGTACAAACCCTGTGTCTAGCATCAACTATCTTATTTGTGGTGGGTTATTAGTTACAACAGACCAAGACACCCATCACACCCCGTGACACCTGGGCGGTTTAACACGCTCAAAAGGACATGACAACTGTGTTATTTTGTTATTTGTTTTGTATATGTTTTGTAAATATAAGATGAATGGTTGCTAATCTTTGTATAACCCCTTTTTGGAAGTGAAGAAGAAGATTAAGCTGAAAGTGCAATAACATCATGATCAATTACCATTCAATAAAGATCCTTTTTACACACATATATGTGTGTGTGTATGTTTGTATGTGCGTGTGTGTGTGTTTATGCGTATATATATATATATATATATATATATATATATATATATATATATATATATATATATATATATAAATACATATATATATATATATATATATATATATATGTGTGTGTGTGTGTGTGTGTGTGTGTGTGTATAAGTATGTATATATATATATATATATATATATATATATATATATATATATATATATATATGTATGTATGTATGTATATGTATATGTATATGTATATATATATATATATATATATATATATATATATATATATATAGACATATATATATATATATATATATATATATAAGCATATAAATTTATATATATATATATAAGCATATAAATTTATATATATATATTGTTATATCTATCTAACTGTCTATATGTGTTTCGTTAAAGTATGAATAGCTTATCTCACATGTACGGCTCTACAGATCAGAATGAAGGGACAAAGGAAGGACAGGGTGCATGGAGTACGAAGCAAGAATAAGAGAGCAGTAGCAGCAGTGCAAGTGAGCCAAACCTGTCGTCCAGGCTGTAAGGGCGTCGTGTGAGATTACGTTTTCATAAAGTATCGAAGGACAAAGAACAATTAGAAAGGTGAGGACAAAGATACGCAGGCATGAGTTGGATTTCTGTTTTCAGCATTAACAGATCAGTTCTGTTAAGATTAGCAGTGTGAATAGCACCGTTGCCATTACCTAATCTTCTTTATCAATATTATCATTCTTTTTCATAAGAAAAATCAACACCGATCTTATTGTTTTGATAATTATTATTACCGTTACTAATGTTTACATTAGTAACGGTATATTACATCATCAACATCATCATGAAAATTCACATCAGCATCATCAATACTATTATCATCATTTTGCACCGACGACGCAACGCCACAACTAAGCAAACTGGGTATCAGGGTTCGACACGTGTATTTTATAATTTTTTTCGTAATCTTCCATTCATAAGTAGATATCATCACTGGTCATTACAAACAGTTTCAAATAGTAGACTTAACCCATTGCGTACGGGTGTCATGACATACATGACGTTGGAGCTTTGGCCTGACGACGGGCGTCATGACGTACACGACGTTCGGGGATTTTGGATCACTGTGCTATTTTATTTTGCTATGAAAAAGGAATGAGTGATGATGGCTACTGCAGTCCTAATTACTATAATTACCGTAATATCGTGCAAGCTTAACGTCCAAAACCTAGATGGCACCACTTTTTTCTAGCACCAGCAGGTGAGAGAGCCTTGAATGGCACCCATCCACGGTCTCTAGCATGCACTGTCTCTATAGAGCGATGGCACACAATAAGTTGATGAACCCTTGCTCTAAATTACCGCCGATGAAGGATGTGCAGGCAGAACGAGAAGAGGAAGGTGACTCAATCCATACCCAGTGTCTAAAATGTGCTCCTGTGCCAATATGGATGTCTTTCACTGTGGCACTCACAGTCACAAGCACAGGTTTCATTCCTCTTCCCTACCTCTTCTTGTTATCTTTATTGTAGGTGGTTATATGTTTCGTATTCGTTCATGACAGCACAAAAATACGAAAAAATAAAGTTGCCTTTTGTCCTCCCATAAAACAGCAATACTTCTATCACATTGAGTATAAAGAAAATAATGAGCTAATATGGATAACATACTACAATTTTAGTCAACTGCAGCACTGATAGAGCCTGTCATACGGCACATATAAGTCTCTAAACTCAATAAAACACACAAAAAAATAAAACACAAAAACCGCTCTAGTTTTACAATGAATGACTGAAAGAGATTTGGATGCTTCAAATTATATTGCTTCAAGTGGTCTCTCTCTAAAATAAAACCTATCCTGGAGGCTGGGCAAGCAAATTTATCTCCGTCTGCAATGGGTTAATGGTCTACTATGATTTCTCATTGATGTATGTATATAAGTAACGAATCATAAACTTTACGAGAGAGAGAAAGAAAGAGAGAGAGAGAGAGAGGAGGGGGGGAGCAGGAAGGTTAAACAGTTGCAAATTAAATTATCAAGTATTATATGTTATGATAAAAGAAAACGAAGAACTACATTTCTATCGTCGCAATACTTTCACAAAGACAACATTCCCTTTTACATTTTCTTCATTTCTTCATTTAGATTGATGTTCTCTCTTCATGTAGATATATGGTTCAGGGATGTAACCTTGCTTAATCATAGGTAAAAAAGTGATAGTCAAAACAATAGTGTACTGCGAGTCATATAATCTTGCACTTCTTCGAATGTATTGGGTCTACGAACTTGCACTGCCTAATATTATCCTGTTAACCGGCATGCCAGTTAATATATTCCTGTAGCTTATGTGTTCAGATCATTGCAAAAGCTGCAACAAAGTGTTACAGTCCGCTTTGCAAGGTAGCGCGATACGAGCCAATATGCATATTCATTAGACGTTCG
>BOPN01008137.1:0-2500 GCA_017312705.2 Penaeus japonicus | reverse complement strand
CATTATCTAGTAAGATGTATATTACACCGTATGAATTGTCAATTTGGTATTTGATTAGAATTACATATAACATATATCTCATTTTGTTCATGTATATATATACATACATACATACATATATATATATATATATATATATATATATATATATATATATATATATATATATATACATATATATATATATATATATATATATATATATATATATAAATATATATATATATACATATATGTGTGTATGTATATATATATATATATATATATATATATATATATATATATATATATATATATATATACATATACATATTACATGTATAGGAATGTTACAATTTATAAATCTATGTATATATAAATATATACATATATATATATATATATATATATATATATATATATATATATATATATATATATATATATATATATATATATATATATATATATATATATATATATATATATATATATATATATATATATATATACATATATATCATATATATATTCATTACCCTATTTACGTATATCAATGTGTATGTGTGTGTCTATCTATTCGTGTGTTTGTACCAGAGAGAGATGAATAGCTCGTTGATTAGACAGATACAGACATATAGCATTAATATACAAATCTCTTCATCACTATTAATGTCAGATTATAGCCTGAGGGCAGAGTTACCAATCTGTGCAAGCCCATCCGAATGTTCAAATCAATCCAGACTGAATCACAGAAACTACATCTTGTTCTGAAAGTAAAGGTATAATTCTACTGGCAGATCATAATAGTTAGAGTGGCAGATGGATGGATAACAGAGAGGGTTAGGGGGTAGGGGAGGGATGGGGAAGGGGTAGGAGGTAGTGATCGAGAAAGCGAGAGAGAGAGAAAGAGAGAGAGAGAGAGAGAGAGAGAGAGAGAGAGAGAGAGAGAGAGAGAGAGAGAGAGAGAGAGAGAGAGAGAGAGAGAGAGAGAGAGAGAGAGAGAGAGAGAAAGATAGAGATAAAAAGAGATAAAGGGAGATAGTTAGATAGTTAGTTAGTTAGTTAGTTAGTTAGATAGATAGATAGATAGAGAGAGAGCGAGAAAGGCAAACAACCCCCCCCCCGCCACCACACTCCCCCGTTCGAAATACCCTCTGTGCCGATATGTGACGAAAATCACTCCGTTGCAGTCGTAGGAGCGGGAGAAACATGGCCGCCAGAGAAAGCAAACACGCCAACCAGTCCTACTTCCGAGGAAAGTTTTCATGATTTTGCAGCTGATCTCCCACAACCTCTGTTAACATACAGGCCAAACACGAACTATTTTCATCCGTAGATTTTCTGAACAACGGAACAAGAGTACATCATAGCATGTATCATAAAGGTGCACAAGCGATCTCAACGTAATGATCTTGCTATTTCCCCAATGCACACTGATAGGATAATGGTATCATAAAAATCAAGGCATTTACATTTCACTGAAGGAGACGAAGGGGAGAACGTAATGCAAATTCAGATCTAATTCAGACATAATTCATTTGAGAATTACGAAGTCCAAACTATCAATGGTAGGAAAGTGATTAATTTGTTCTCGTTATTTTCTGACTGTTTTTTTTTTAATCTCTCTTTTTGTTTTTTTTTTTTTTTTTTTTTTTGCCTCCGACTCCCGCATCAACTCAGTGTGGCTATCGAGGTTCGCTGAATCTCACTGCTGAACCACTATTATCAGTGACATCCAATAATTTTCGCCATTATTGAAGGTTTTGTACGAATGGTTTTAATAGTGTGACCCTCGAAAAAAAGTTCTGTTGAATGTGACAACCTTTATTTTGCATACGATAATATGATACGAAGGATACAAGTGTGAAGGTGAATAAGTGAAAATAAAACGAAACGCTAAACGGCTACGTAAATATGCGGAGACAAACTCGCAAATTGTGACAGTGTGCTTTAAAAGATAGATATACAACTAAATAAAATGCATAAAAAAGATAGAACGCAGCGTACACAAACATACATATCGCGTATGTTTTTGCAACGACTCGTCAGCAGGGACCCGCAAAAAATGTACTTACATTTAAGCCTGCATTCATACTCTTTATCCTGGCCGGATCCCTCCTGTAGATGCTTCATTTGCATATGAAATCTTGGGTCTTTTTCTCCCCTTCTTTAACAAAGACTCGACCCAAGTGTTCGAGCGTGCACAGCAGGAAAGGCGAGGCCCCAATTAAACACATGTGGTCAAAGGAGGGTTGAAGGGGTGGGGTGGGGGGAGGCCTAAATCTTAATAAACGTGCTACCATTAAGAGGAACCATTAACCATCAGTAGCAACCATTAACCATTACTGACAACTATTGGATTGTGACCGGCTAGCAGCTGCAGGACTTGACGTTGCTCTGTCTTGGCTTTGAGATTCTTTTGGGATGTATGGGTGTGAAGTCCAGTGTCAGTGTCCTATTATGATGTGTATATATATATATATATATATATATATATATATATACATATATATATATC
>BOPN01008136.1:46384-49139 GCA_017312705.2 Penaeus japonicus | reverse complement strand
GGGGTTGGATGGGCGATATACGGTTATTTTCGAACTGAGCTATGTATCATACATCAGGATTTATTCCAAGCAATGGATTGCTCATTCGCAATAATCAAGCGTTTGTTAGAGTGAAGGAAATTGATTTAAAGAATGTTTACGCGGTGTGCACACGCACATCTGCTTTTGTGTGTGTGTGTAATGGTAGATTCATCTGAATTTTAAATGAGATATTCATGTAGCCACTAGAAAAATGAGAAATAAATAATACGATTAAGTACCAATTAATCTATATTTTTCTTCTTTTTAAAAACATTCACAGATGTAGCTAAGTTTTCCATAAAGTAGATCCTATTGGACCGCTCAATTAAAACTGTTTATCCATAAATAGTCAGAGGATATAACCATTATAACATGCATTCCATGTCCCTATACTATTCAAAATGGATTATCCTAAACTACAATCCATTCAAAATCAAAGGGAAATTCTGTTTTTCAAAACTAGATTTTGGTATAAAGCTTTATAGCTTTTTAGCTATTATATATATATATGTATATATATATATATATATATATATATATATATATATATATATATATATATATAAATGTCATATATAATCAAAGGCCTGATGCTTGTTCTTTGTTTTCTCGAGAAAAAAAAACAAAAAAAACATTTATCAATCATTCATACGGTTATCATTTAACTCAAAACCTATTACATCATTTCCAGAATTCTATATTCCTTTTCCATTTGAGTCCTGCAAAGTAATTCTGAAAAAATGATCTTTTAGTTCAGCTATCTCAAAACCTAGAAAATCTTGTTCAGAGTTCCATCTAGACCACCAAAGAGTTTAGTAACTTAATCTTCGGCGGGCAATGAAGGGTAGCATATAACTCAGCGAACCTTAATTACCTCTGGATATTGAAGCCTGATAAACATGTCCCAGAACGACAATAAAATTCAGTAGCACTGTATATGGTTGTCTCTCTCTCTTCTTCTCTTATTCTCTCTCTCTCTCTCTTCTTCTTCTCTCATTCTCTTTATCTCTCTGTCTCTCCTCTCCTTCTCTTTCTCTCTCTCCTTTTCCTTCTCTCTCTCTCTCTCTTCTTTTCCTTCTCTATCTCTCTCTCTTTCTTTTCTCTGTCTCTCTCTCGCTTTCCCTCTCCTTATCCCCCCCCCTCTCTCTCTCTTTCTCATTCTCTCTCTCTCTCTCTCTCTCCCTGTAAGCCATTCAAGGTGTATTGACCAGATGTTTTATATTAGACAAGGTGTACTTTGAGGAGGACATAATTCATTGTTCACAAACACACACACATACACATACACACACACACACGCACACACACACAAACACACACACACACACATATATATACATACATATATATATATAGTTATATATGTATATATGTATATATACATATACATATATACATATATATGCATATATATAAATATAATTATATATATATATAATGCCTGTTTCCATTACTGCTCATCTCTTTATCAACCTCTCTGGCTTTTTCTTTCACATCGCTGATGATAATATAAGTATGATAATGATAATAACATTCATTATTATTATTAAAATTGTGTTTATCATTATCATCATCATCAATATTACTGTTATCATCATCATCATCATCACCACCACCACAACCATCATCATTGTTCTTATCACCATTATGTATGTATGTATGTATGTATGCATACGTCTTGCAGACACCATCTTCAGCATCAGTGGTAACGAGCGAACACATACAGAATGTAATATATTGATAAAGCTGAAACATTGTTTATGATATATAACATGAAACACATTTAAACGAAAACAAAAAAATAATAAACGAAATCACAAGGGAATAAAACACCATAGGACGTAAAAACAAACCTCATAAGTGGTGGTTACAGTCACAGGATTACACTGTCGAGAGATAAGTGGCTGTTAGTCAACTATTTACTTTCAGGATTCATTATGGATCTCTCAAGGATTCAGAATTTTGTTTGCAGATCGAGTCTACTGGACGAGGTGGGAAGAAGATTGAAATAGCTGTGAGTGTAGGTGTGGGATTCTGTGAGTGAGTGTTGTCGGATAGCTGAGAAAGAAGGTTTATTCTGAGGTAAGCCAGTTCTTATGTATTTCCCCTTTTGTTCGAGAATTCTGTGCTGAAGCCAACGTAATGTTTAATTATGTGCTCGAACACAACTCAGAAGGGACTGCCTCTCTCTTTATTAGATTACCAGTATTATAGTTATTCGTGAAAACTTTATTGTGTTTATGTTTCTGTGGGTGTATGCGTGTGCGTGTGTGTATATTCGTATGTGTTTATGTACAGTATTATGAATGAATGTATGTATGTATGTATATATGTATGTATATATGTATGTATGTATGTATGTAAATATGTATGTATGTATGTATGTATGTATGTATGCATGTATGTATTTACGTATAGATATATGAATTGGCAGTTACATAAGTGACAGAAAGGGAGATTGTCTCACGACATACTTTATGATAAGCAAATGATACAAGATAACGAAAACATCTTTTACATTACTCTTACATATTCTAAAAGTAGGTAGGATACATGGATTATATGTTTCTTTTTTAGGAAGGTAGTGCTCGTACATTGAATGTAGTTCGTAAATGCGAGTTCTATGGCACGGCGCATATGAATGTTTTATTTAACTTTGTATTCATCATATGCTCGAGGCAATTGCAATGCAGCTGAAAACCTTTTAGAGCCTCGCCATCAAAGGGCAAGGAGA
>BOPN01008136.1:28884-41384 GCA_017312705.2 Penaeus japonicus | reverse complement strand
ATTTATGCCACAGGGCAAAAAGATCGGTGGCATATCCATGTGTTTTTTCTTTCGTTGTTTAATACGTAAGCCGTAAGCCACATGTATTTTAATCGTGTCTATGTCTATATAACATGTATTTAATGATACGTTCAGATGCATCTATACGCCTGATGCCATTTACGAAAATATCGTTCTGAACATCTTCGGTTTTCGAATATTTTCTTTTCCCTTCTTAAAGAACCCTTTCGAAATTGCAATTCACTGGTTAAGAGGAGGGTTGCTGAACTCGACATTTCGTTGCAAAATATAAGAGATGACCTCCGTTCATGCAAAGGAGGAGGATTTAGCTTTTCTCGTGTTTGGATGTGATTTTCCATCTCTCTCTATTTCCCCCGCTCTCTCTCTTTCTCCTGCTCTCTTCTCCCCCTGTGCTCTCTCTCTCTCTCTCTCTCTCTCTCTCTCTCTCTCTCTCATGTGAGTGTATATATGTGTGTGGGTAAGTGTGTGTGTGTGCGTGTATGTGTGTATGTGCGTGTAGTCGACGAAATTTAAATTCCCATGCAACAGAGGGCATTTGGTAATCACCCTAAATTGATATTCCTGTGTGACTAATTACTGAAAGGTATGCCAGCCAGCGTGCCTCGTTGAGCCGTTGGCACTCCTGAACCTCCTCCCCAAAGAGATATCGCTTCATCTATTCGCACGAATACCGAGGTGATGATAATCTTGCTGGTCACGTTTACGGCTCGGTGGATCATTGTTGTCATTACGTTGTCTGTTCACAACCGCAAGCCTCGTTTGTCGCGAAACTCGACAAAATTTCCCAACCGGCAGCGCGACACTGACGTCAGAGCTACATCCTGTGACGTCAGCCATGGATGGACAAGACTTTCAATTACAGCCTGACTTTCGCTCGAGAGTTGGGGATATTGGACATTTTGCTCTCGCGTGAATCACTTTGATAGGGATAAGTGTATATAGATCATTCATAGTATAATCAAATAAGGAATATCAGCTGTATTCGTTACCACGGTAAATCCTATTGGATCTTACTATTTTTTTCTAAGAAATCATTCTTTAAGACTCTACAAAAGAAAAGAGAGAGAAACTCACAGGCGGAAGGTGAAAAAAACATTAGAAATCCAATGAAAGCGGAAACAGGTCAGACCGTTTCGGTTTCACGCCCATTAACGCGAGTGATGCGCGACGTTTAAACTCAATATAAAAAGTTTTTGTCTTTTTGGTAATTTCACTTCTGTTGGTCGGACTCTGCCTTTCAGTCGTGCTAGATAATTTCTGTTTGTCTTCTGCTTCTCTTTCGTCTTCTCCTCTCTCTCTCTCCTGACGACTTGTAGCTATGTATTATCCTTATCTGATTCAAACATTTATATATATATATATATATATATATATATATATATATATCAGACATATATATATATATATATATATATACATATATATATACATATATACATATATACATATATATATACATATATATATATATATATATATATATATATATGAATATATATATATATATATATATATATATATATATATATATATATATATATCTATATATATATATATATATATATATATATATATATATATATATATATATATATATATGCATAAATATATATATATATATATATATATATATATATATATATATATATATATACATACACACATATACATATGTATATATATATATGTAAGAATCTGTATATACAGTACATATACGCACAGTTCAGTTCAGTTCAGACAAATTTGCGAAGACGTCGCTTCGCCCGGACTATATGCACGAGGCGGCCCGGCCTCTATCAGCTATAAGTGCTGACTCATCTGATCATCATAACTGAATGCTTACCGTGGCGGTCGGATTGCCTGTAGGCGTTCCAGTTGCCAGGGGGCAAGCGATAGGCATAACCGTCTAACCAGTCCGGCGGCTGTCGTCTCTGGGCCCTGCCTGAAGAAGCGAGTGTGCTCGCACTCCATCAGGTAGTGCTCTAATTTGGCGTCTGGCGCGCCACAATGATCACAGCGTCGCTTATCTTGCCCAATGGTGGGTATGATTTGCCATGCACAAGGGTAGCCTATTCACAGTCTGTGCAGACTGACTTCAGCACACCTTGATATTCTAGGAGAGAGTATCAGCGACTCGTGGCCTGTGGTGGAGGGGGAGGTTCTCGCTTCCTCTCTATGTCGCTGACCTGCAGCCATCGTTTTACACCTTAGTAGTTCGTGGCTAGGATGCACCACAAGATTACTCAAGGATTTCTTCCTGCCTTCCTCCGCTAACCTGTCAGCTTGGTCGTTCCCTTCAATACCAACATGGCTTGGGATCCAGTTGATGATGATGCATCTACCCTGGTCCAGGATTCTCTGAGCAATGGTGAGGATCATGGTTACAAGATAAACGTTATCAAGGGGCGTGCTTTGTTGCAGGCTGTCAATGGCGGCCCTAGAATCTGTGTGTATGACAACATGCAAGTCCGTCTGGACTACATGGGCTAGGGCTCCCATTATAGCAACTGCCTCTGCCCGGAGCGAGGAGGCATTGTCAGATACCTGCATATCTTTCTCCGGGTGATTGGGTCTACAGAACCATCCGTGAAGTAGGTTTTACTATTCATCTGCGTGATTGCTGCAATATTCCTCTCCACCTCCGCCCTCAATAGAGACAGTGAGTACTGTGTCTTTCTCCTTGACAGGCTCATGACAGAAAACTCCAACAAGGATCGTGCCCACGGCAGGGCTGTGGCATAGTCAGGGTGGGAGAAGTCCATGCCCGTAACCAGTAGTGTCTCTTTGAGCTCAAAGTATTTCAGCACTCTGGCTGTGTGAAACAGCCAGGTGTTGTTAGCAAAGAATTCATGGTTCTGTGCAAGCCGACGCTGCACTCTTTGTCTTAGCTGCGAGTCAGGCGGGGACTGTAGGACATTGGCAAAGAACTGGGCTGCCATCTGATCAATCCGGGTGTCCAGGGGGAAAACTTTGGCCTGCAAGAGGAGGTTGGTAACCTTAGCCCACCCAGGGGCACCCAGAATAATCCTGGTGGCTTTGTTTTGTATGATGTCAAGCCTTTTCCTGAATCTAGGCTTGACTGTAATCAGGGGAACGGAGGCGTAGTCCACAATGGGACAGACAGTGCGCACATAGAAGGATCTTAGTACACGGTGCCCAGCCCCTAAGCGCCGCCCCGACAGAGCTCTCATGACAGAGAGTCTTGCCTTGGCCCAGTCTAAGAGATATTTGATCTCAGAGCGGAAGGTGAGGTTCTCATCAACCCATACCCCCAAGTATTGAGTCCAAGCTCTAGACCTTGGACTCACAGTCTTTGATTGCGGTTATCATGTTTCAGCGCCATTGCCTTCGATTTAGCTGCTGAGATCGTAAGCCCGACTCTGAGGCATTCCTCAGATATTAGGTCCAGACAACGCTGGGCCTTTCTGACTGGATTGTCCTTTTGTCTCCCAGTAGAGCTAATTGCTAGATCATCTGCATATGAGATGATCTTACACCCCACTGGGAGCGGAATGTTGAGGATGTTTAACATGAGGGTATTAAACAGAGCCAGGCTAAGGATGCCTCCTTGTGGGGTGCCATTCTCCAGGGGGCAAATGCCCCTGGAGAATGAAAGGTAACCTTGGAACTTCACTCTGGCAGTTCTGTTCCAAAAATAATCACCAATCCAGGCAAGCAGTCTGCCTTTGATTCCCTTGCGGATCAGGATCTCCTGAATGGCGAGTGGGCTTGCCAGTTCAAAAGCCTTTTCCAGGTCTAGGAAGACAATGACAGAGCTGTTGTTGCTGACAGTGCTCAGTAAGGTGGCCATGATGTGAGCAGTGCTCTTACCCCTTGTGAACCCATATAGGTGTTCATGTGGAAGTCCCAACTTCCATTGGAGCCGATTCAGTACCATATTCTCTGCTGTCTTTCCCAGGCAGCTGAGTAGGGAGATGGGACGGTACCGTCCCGGCTCCTTTGGTTTGGTGATGGGAACTATGTCAGCCCTCTTCCAGCACTGTGGCAGTGAGGAAGTTTCCCAGGACTTGTTGATGATATGCAAGAGTGCAAGCTCATCTTCATGTCCTAGGTGGGAAATGATAGGGTAGGAGATCCCATCACAACCCGGGTGTGAGAATTATATATTATAAGATATTAATTACAGAAATAGATCCATATACAATTATATGAATGTTCGCCCTCTTAACCAGCGAGGCAATCGCCGGGTCAGGTCAACTTTGATTGATGGGTGGTTCACACATTGTTGCTTTCCCAAGTGCCTAGACCCTCAAAATGAGCTTAATTCCTCGATTGCCACGCCCCTACTACATTCCAGACTGCCTTCCCGAGTCGCCGCCGTGGGGACAAGATTCGGGGACGGCGGATGCAAACCCTGTCCATATAAGCAAGATGTTTGGAACATACCGACAGACCGGGAATCAACTATGCTACTGTTGATACCTGAATTCCCTGCCTGTTTATATGTGTTGTGATATTGTTAATTGCTGTGACCATTGTGCTGTAGTGAATATGTCTTTTGTGCACCATAACTTCAGACTATCTGCGTTATGGAATAAACCTGTAATGTTCAAACCCTGTGTCTGGCATCACAACCTTATTTGTGGTGGGTTGTTATTTACAAGACTAACGGGGCTAACCAGGAACTGGTCTTATATGTCCGCCGTAATTCCCTCAGAGAGAACATGACATCTGCATCATCAGGCTCGACCGCCTTTTCTCAGATGAGGGCATGCCTGTCTGGGAGCAGTTCATCTTGGCATGCCCTTAACTCTGCTGGTAGGCCGACGCTACTTGGTCTAGCAGAGAACTCGAGTGCCAGTCTCTCTGCCTCCGACCATGGGTCATGGTGGGTCTTTTTTGGGGCTGAGCAATTTGTGGCCTGTCTGATATGGTTCCACATTTCTGAAAGGGAGGTTTGGTGGCCAAAGGACTCACACTACTACAGCCACTTTTCCTGCTTTACCCTCTTGGCAGTTTCCTGAGCATCCCACGAGAGCCTATCTCAGAAGAGTGTGGTTCTCAGGGGTTCTCTGTCTGTGGAAGTGTCTTCTGCACATATTGATTCTGTGGTTGACCTCATTAATCTCATCATTGTAGTACCAGGCATCCTTGAAACACCCGGACCACGGACAAGTTTTAGGGATGGTCTCTGAGGCTGCCTCGTCTATGGCATTTACTAGTCTGGCCTCAAGTATATCTACATTATCGTTAAGGCACTTGGGCAGGGCCTCCTGGAAGGCTTTCCAGTTGGCCCCATCCCTCTTCCATCGAGGATTGTGCTTGGGCACGGGTGCCAGGCCAGCATCCGAGATGGTGGTGACTATCCCATAGTGATCGCTCATGGCAGTGTTGTCCACAGTGTTGTCCTGCCAATGTGCGTAGGCCCCTGGCTGTTGAGAAGAGCAATCTCGAGGCACGAATCTAGCACCTCAACTATGTGGCAGCCTGCCACATTGAAATCTCCCCCTATGAGAATTGGCTCGTGTGCAGCAGCAGCACTTCACTGATATCTAAGCTCCTACAGTTTGGCCTGCTGTATACATTGTACAGCTTGAGGGGACCCCTGGCCAAATGAATCTCAACGGCAAGGAATTTGACGCCTTCTCCACACTGCACAGAATCAGCAATCAGGGAGCAGGGGATAGTCGACTTCACAGGGGTAATCAAACCTCTGGTGCCTTGCATACTCAGCAACACAAAGGGATGATATCCCGACAAGTGAACAGATTCCTCTGTTAGGGTCTCCTGGAGCATGACAATGTCAATGTGCCGAGATCACACAATTACGTGGAGAAGGGCATTCCTTGAGGAAAAGCTGTTGAGATTCCACTGCAGTATGCTTAGGTTAGTAGCCATAGTGCTAGTCTGACTCCAATATGTCAGTGATATCGAGGTGTTCGATCTCAACGTTCGACACCCCAGTGTGGGTAACAGACATTTTGGAGTCTGACAACTCCTTGGTGAGTTTCTCACTGAGCGTGATTTCCTCACTTGACTCGTCGCTGTCGTCAGGACAGGTCGAGCCATTAGTAGGGCTGGGTCTCCTGGGAGGTGGAGAACTCCTGATTGCCTTGACCTTCACTTTGGATGGTCGTGGCTTCCTCGCCCTTTGGGATTTGGGTGCAGGCTCTGCCAGTGTGGTCTTGGCCGCAGGTTTGTCGGGGAGACAAGTGTCGCCCTGAGGGTTTGTGGGGAGAGGAGTCTCGCCCTGAGTTGGAGTGGGGGTTGAGGCCTTGGGCCTTATATCCCTTTCCTTCTGAGTAGCGACAGTCTGGGGCATTGTTGTCATGGTGGCCTTGACTGCCTTCTCCGTCTCCTCACTGGTTCTCCCCAATGCTGTTGCAACTGCTGTGACGACTGTCGTCAGCAGGAGCGTCAAGTCCTTCTCTGTAAACAGAGTCAGCCTCTCCACTCTTGGGGTAGCCTTTGAGGTGTTCCCAGACCCCTTCCGGGTCTGTTTCCATCTTGGAACGTCCACCAGAGCCGGAAACTCCTTTGTGTTGGAGGTGTCCGGTGGTGGTTTCGCTTTGGGCGGTGCTTTCTTTGTCTTAGGAGGGGGGGGGGAAGCCCTTACCCCTTTGTTCTGCCCCCAGACATAAGTGCCTTGAGGGGCGGCAACAAAGTCTGGTCCTTTTGCAACGACCTCTTGCCGCCGAAGAGCCTCTTCCTTCCTGACGGAACATCCAAGGCTCCAGGCGTGGTGCTTTTTGTGGCAGTTGGGACACTTGGCAGTGGTGTCCTGCTTGCCATCTTTGTGTGCTTTGAGGCACACCTCTGTGCTGTGTGCCTGACTACAGACACCACACTTCGGCTTTGCAGAGCAAATGGCCTGGTGGTGTCCGTACTTATGGTACGTGAAGCATCTGAGCGGGTCTGGGACGTATGTCCTGAGGCTGTAGGAGCCCCAATTGCCAAGGTCCAAGGACACAACTGGGGCTCCCGTCAAAGTGACCAGGACCTGCCTGGTTAGGTGCTTCCCTGATTGGTTGGAATGTCACACCATATACTGTACTGCGTGTTGATTGGCTAGACTTTTTGTATATAAACCCAGATCTCAATTCGGTAGACCACTCAGCTCTTCACCATGGATTCTACTGCAGGACCATCGACAAGAGAAGCTTTTTTCGATTTTTCAGACAAGGAGGGGTATGATATCATTAACAATGTCACTCATTCCAAGCAAAGTCAGTTAGAGGATTCGGATTCTTCACTGACTCCGTCCTCTGATGACGATGACCAACAGCAGTATAGACTCCAATGAGCCATTGTCGGAGTACGCAAACCGCGTCATTTATAGGAACTCGCCAGGTATGTGCAGCTGCTCAAGTGTAATATTGACTCCAATGAGCCAATATCAGAGTATTCTAACCGCATTCTTTTACCAAATTGACCAGGAACCCCTGGGTTCAAGTGGCGAAAAAGAGAAAACGTTCCTCGGAAGTTCGGCTTTGCGGCGACACCAGGGTTGACGGTCAACCTCAGTGCCTCACAGTCGCCACACAGATTTCTCCAGGCGTTCTTCACCAACGAGATGATAAACATAATCGTTGAAGAAACGAACAAGTAAGTTCCCATCCCCTTTTTTTCGAAAATGATGCAAAAATTCAACATGTTCTGAATACACTGTTATACTATAAAATTCTATTCAATGTTTATCGTCCATTACAGGTACGCCGAATGTCACCCTTCTCTGGTGAAAGGTCACGAGCGGAGGTAGACGCCCGTGACTCTCCCAGAGTTTCATATATGGCTTGCCCAACACTGGTCGAGGAACGAGTTACACGAAGATCCATTTTTTACGAAACACATGCCGAGAGATCGATTCGATCAGATCTCATCGTCACTCCATTTCGCCACCGACGAAGCCAGAGATGAGAATAATAGGCTGTGGAAGCTCGGGCGAATAGTCGAGCTTCTACAGCAACAGTGTAGAACAGTTTTCATTCCTCCCCAAACGATTACCGTAGACGAGAGTTTATGGAAGTTCAGAGGCCGTCTGAGGTTCGTTACATATAATCCGAGTAAAAGAGCTCGGTTCGGCCTCAAAATTTACAAGCTGAGTGTGTCGTCTGGCCAAGCATGCGGATACACATGCAATTTGAGCTACCGGCATCCCACAAGGCCATAGCCGATTTGATGGAGTCAGCCAAAGTCTTGGACAAAGGTTACACACTCTATGTAGACAACTGGTACACATCCCCTACCTTATTTCACTGGCTGCAGGGAAGAAAGACCAATGCATGTGGCACTGTTCGAGCCAATCGAAAGTATATGCCCCGAGACTTCCAAAAGAAGCTAAAGCCAAATGAAATGGAGTGCAGGAGCACAGCCACTGGCATGATCGCGCTCCGCTGGATGGATAAAAAACCCATCCATATCCTCTCCACCATGCATAAATCAGAAATGGTAGAGACGGAAAGAATAAACAAAAAAGGGGATAAGGTGATCAAACCAGTGGCTATCATTGATTATAATCAGGGGATGAAAGGCGTAGATGTGGGGGATCAGTTGGCCACATCTTATCCTGCTGTAAGGCGGAGTTTGAAATGGTACAAAAAGGTCTTTATGTACCTTTTTGAGATGGCAATGGTGAATGCATTCCTGATGTACAAGCAAGTAGGTGGAGACATCAATCATCAACTGATTTTCCGGCAGTAGGTAGTGAGAGGCCTCCAGGAATTCCTCCCAGATTCCCCACACTACAGTGGCAGAGGACGACCGTCCATAACAAATGGAAGCCTCCGCCTTCAAGGGAAGAACCCCCATGTAATTCGGGAGATAGAAGGTAAGAAGTACAAGCGGTGCCATGTGTGCTATACACATGGCACAAGGAAAATGACCAAAGCTGAATGGTTTATATGCAAAGACCACTTATGTGTTTTCGGTTGCTTTGAAAATTATCATAATAAAGTAGATTACTGATAATCTGTTTGAACATAGAGAAGTTATGGTTGTATATAGTTTACATGATAATACATGTAAATGTTTCACTCTTTTTTATTCCCCACATGTAATTCCAAGAAAAATAGACTATCAAACTTCTTACGTCTTCTAAAGACTTCCTGTACGAGTCTATAATATTAGAAAAATAAAGTTATTTTCGAGCCTCTCCAGTTTTCCAACAAAAGGAGAAACCGATGTCAAACTCCCTCGAGCGCAGCCTCACACACCGCCATTGCGTTTTCTATTACATTATCAAACTTCTTACGTCTTCTAAAGACTTCATATACGAGTCTATAATATTGGAAAAAAAAGTTATTTTCAAGCCTCTCCAGTTTTCCAACGAAAGGGAAAACCGATGTCAAACTGCCTCGAGTGCAGCCTCATACACCGCCCGAGCGTTTTCTATTACATTATCAAACTTCTTACGTCTTCTAAGGACTTCCTATAGGAGTCTATAATATTGGAAAAAAAAGTTATTTTCAAGCCTCTCCAGTTTTCCAACAAAAGGAGAAACCGATGTCAAACTCCCTCGAGCGCAGCCTCACACACCGCCCGAGTGTTTTCTATTACATTATCAAACTTCTTACGTCTTCTAAAGACTTCCTATAGGAGTCTATAATATTGGAAAAAAGTTATTTTCAAGCCTCTACAGTTTTCCAACGAAAGGGAAAACCGATGTCAAACTGCTTTGAGCACGGCCTCCCACACCGCCCGAGCATAATGTAAATATCGTGCGGACATCCGGGCCATATATGATAATACCGCAATAAGCCTTATTACACTAACTTCGAAACCGCGACCAGCGGGTTAGAAGCTACAGGGGTGGTGGGAGGATATGTGCAACCCCCTCCTCGTGTTAATGGCACTCGCAAGACCATGCGATTGCCTGCAAGACAGTTGTTGCTTGACCCTAGCCTAGCTGAAAAGAGACACCAGCCGACTGACCTAACCGAGTCGAGATCAGGCCACCCGTCTTGCTGGAATAGAGGACCAAAGAGGCGTGTTCCTAGCTGCAAGGCGTACTCATACACAGCATCGCTCAACCTCCAGGACTCCCGTCTCCCAGTGCACAGGGGCGCCACGCACGACAAACACGTGGGCAGGTGTTAGCCCCCTGGGGGGAGGACCAGAGGGGGGTGCGACCCCATCTACTAGATCAGCACCTAGGAACGCTTAGCCATCCCTCCTCAGAGAACCCGCCGCTGGAAGGTCACCTCAACGGGACGGAGAGCTGGCCAGATCCATAGCGGGCTTGTCCAAGGAAGGAGCTCAAGCCCCCGCGTGGCACCACGACAAGGTGGTTCCTTTGCAGGGATATATGCACATATATGCATACATGTATTTACATATATATGAATTTATAAATATATATATATATATGAATATATAAATATATATGTAACTATATATATATTTATATGTATTTGTAAATATATATACATATAGATACATATATATGTAAATATATAAATATATAAATACATATATACATATATAAACATTTGTATATGTATATATATGTAAGTATATATATATATATATATATATATATATATATATATATATATATATATATATATATATATATATATGCACTGTCGTGCCAAAAGGCGGGGCTCTTCTGGTTATTTAACAATTGATAATTTGATTATAATTGTTCCGTATTCTTACATTATTGTTATAGCGTAAATCCACCAAGGAACTGAAAGAGAGACAGAAAAAAAAAAAAAAAAAATAGAAACTGACTGCCTTCCTATCGTGCAGAAATGTGTATGAGTGGATCGAGAAATTAAAAATCCCGTCGACGGAGAAGCACAAGAGGAAGCAAGACACACGTCAACTTTCCCGACTCCTATCCGGTCATTTTCCATCTTCTCGCTCCACCCATACTGACCTCTGCTTGTGTTTGGGTGCCGTCCCCGCATTGCACTGAAAACTTGCAATGAGTTTCAGAGCCTGACACACCTTCAGACTAGACTAGAGGCATTGGATCTCTGACCTCTGTTCTTCTTTGCTGCACACTGCCAGAGGAGCGGCCATGTTTACGAAACGAGAGGAATGGCAGTGCGGCCAATGTGCATTTACGTGTATGCATATATAGACATATATATCTAAATCAGTGTATATGTATGTGTGTGTGTATTTATGCGCGCGCATATACATATTAACGGACATAAATATATAAACATACATTCACAGACAGACATGCACACACATATATATATTCATATACACACACAATATATATACATATAATAAATAAAATATATATCAATTTATATATACATATATATAGTAATATAGTAGTAGTAGTAGTAGAAGTAGTAGTAATTGTAGTAGTTGTTGTGCTCTAAGGTGAATCCTCTAAAGCTGTGGGAGAATTAATCACCGAACTGAACTTAAGTAGGTTCTTAGTAAACATAGCAAAACAAAACAGGGCATTCTGAGTCTCCTCGTGGCCTGGCAAGCTCGCTCCTCACGTCTCCGAGGTTGTTGCCAGATGTACAAGGTACATAGATAAAGTGTCGTACAACAGAAATACTATTCTCGTACATAAAGGAACATAAACAATACATGCTGCATACAGTAAAGTGAATCATGGTACAACTAACAATATGGCATTAGGCATTGTCTGTTGCCTTATTGGTTTATAGTATCACATACGCTCTTTCGTGTATCACACTATGTCACTATAATACCCCACAGTAGTAACAGTAGTACTATTAATAACAGTAGCAGTAGCGGCAGTTGTTGCTGATATAGTAGTCTTACATTTTATATGCAACGATAATTACCATCACCATTAGCAGGCCTGTGGTAATGAATTTAAAAAACAAACAATATATACGAGAACGAGGTGTTCACAGGATCAAGGCTGGGTATTACATGAGCGTGAAAACAGATGAATGTAAATAGTTTATGTAGAAGGGAAAGGAAGAAGATAATCAACACAGGGGAATAACAAAGGGCGAGATAATTACAAACAATAAACAGATAATGGGCATAATGATAAATAAACACATAACACCAGAGAGAGGGAGGGGAGTGGCGAGGCAAAGAGAGAGAGAGAGAGAGAAACAGACTGATTGATAAGTATACATAAAGACAAACACACACACACAAACACGCACACACAAACACAAAGAGAGAGAGAGTCTAGAAAGAGGGATAGATAGATAGAGAGAGAGAGAGATAAAGAGAGAGAGGGGGGGGGGAATAGATAGAGATAGATAGATAGAGATAGAGAGAAATAGCTAGAGAAAGAGAGTCGAGAGAGAGAGATAGGGCGATAGAGAGATAGAGATATATAGAGATATACTGTATAGATAGAGAGAGAGAAGGGGCGGGGTTAAGATAAGGTAATGTCCAAATTAGGAAGTTAGACCTATTTCCGGCTGACCTGTGAGAACAAACAGCACGATTTGTGCGTATCCCTTTGGAGCCAAAGGTCAAAGGTCAGGATTGAGGTTCGTCAAAGGAGTCGGTTTGGTATTAGGTCGGTAATACGAGGTGATATCATTCGTTATTCCTTT
>BOPN01008136.1:21384-23884 GCA_017312705.2 Penaeus japonicus | reverse complement strand
GACACTCGAGTCCGGCATTAGGATCGCTCATTTCCACTTCCTCGCTTCGACCTGGCGAGGTCTGAAAGAGGTAGTGGTGAGGAGGAGCATCCCTCATTGTCGGTCTTCCCGACGTCGAAGGCGGGGATCATCAGGGTCCTCATCGAACCGTAAGACACGTACGGCCGGTGAGTACCTCGAGGATCGGGAGCGATTTACATGGAGAGGGTGTGACATAGCTATGGAAGTCAAAGTCAAGCAATGATGTATTGAGCAAAATTCTGCCCTTTTATATGTTCGGTCAGGTCAACCCTTTTTTCCCAATTATCAAATTAGCTAATTACAACACTCTAACTATCATTATTAACTTACTAACAAGCAATTCACATCACAGTCACGACGCCCTCATACCCCCTTCATTTACATAAGAAGCTCCGCATGTATTCTTTCGTTTTCGTCTTCGTTTTCCTCTTCTTTACCCCCCTCTACCCCCCCCAACTTTGCCATTTAGGTTGGCCAGAAAATAAACTGCAAATTTTCTCTTTTAAAAAAGCGTTAAAATCGCCGCGCAGGGCCGGAGATACCGGCGGGACGACAATATCCTGATCGCCGGCGCACGCCGGCACCCGGCAATACACATTTTGCACGATCGCCGGCTGTGGCCGGCACCCGTCGCTATCGGGTTGATGCAAGACTGGATTGTCAGGACTGATTCATCCCATGTGTCCGATGTGGCATCAACGAGCAATCTCATTAATGAGAGGATGGAGGAGTTGAGCCTTTCTGTAATACTATTACTTTGTGGGGGTAAGGGAGAATGTTAACACGAGTTACATTCATGATATCACATAACTTATCCATGACCTCGTTATGCAATTCAGTCCCATTATCAGTTGAAAAATACATGGGAGCTGAATATCTATGACAAGTGAAGAGCATGTGCAACAACATTTGCTGATTTGTTGGGCACAGGGAAGTGAAGTTATCAATGAAGACTGAAATATAACGATTGCCATTGCGAGAAGGTAGAAATTCTGACAATGTGTCGCAAGAGACCTGGAAAGGAAAGTCTGGAATGTTATATTTTAATGCAGGGGCTGGGTCATTGGTATTTCCCTTGTAATACGGGCATTGTTTGCAAGACTGAACATGCTTAGCAACCTTGTTAATGAGGTGTGGGAAAAAGAAGCATTGCTGAGCTAAGTGAATTGCCTTAAACTTACCGCAATGCGCAGCTTCTTTCGATTCATGGAAAAGAGGAAAGACTAGACCTTCAAGAGATTCAGGAATAACTACAAGTTTACGAGATGCTTTGAGCTTTCTTGTCCTATATTGAGACTTGTAGCAAACTAGACCATTATCATCGAGGTAAATATTATTTACTCAAACATATCTGCTAGGGTAGGTCTTTCATTCCTTTATAAAGCTTGAATTAAGGGGCGGTACAGATTATCATTATGTTGCGCTAGTCGGATCTCGTCCTCCATGGGGGGGGGGGGGTCCAGCCGAGGCGGTAACAGAATGAATGGGGTCGGAACGGCGGCGATTAACATATGCAAGCCAGATCTAATCCTTTGAAGGATCCTCAATGGTTGGCGCGGCACTATTTACCAAGATCGGTGCAATGTCAGAGAATTTCACCTTGCGGGAGGCAAAGGTGGGCCAGGAGCTAGAGTCGGGCAGGTTGTGAGTGTCAGAGAGAGGAGCACGTGATAACGCGTTTTTCCATAGAATTGAAGGCGCGACTTGCAAAAGCAATGGGCTGCATTTTCCCAGAATGGCCATGTTTCTGGTGGACTACTGCTCCGAGATTTGAGGCTTCAGAGGTGAGGACAAAAGGCAAATTGAAATGGGGGAAGGCTAAGAGTAGAGCCTTAATTAGTCACGACTTAAGTGTGTTAAATGCAGCTTTTTCCTTGGCTTTGACTTTTGAATCATTAGGTGCAATATTTTAGATGACAAGGTATGGCCTAAGAAATCTAACTTAGGTTTAAAGAACTGAATAGTTAATCCTGCAGTTGATAGCCTATTGAAAATCTGACGTAATTTATTCTCGTGTTCAGAAAGGGAGGGTGAGCAAATAAGATATCATCTAAATACACGAGAAACTGATCATTAATTAATCCTGATAGTACAAGTGACATTAATCTGTTATATATGAGAGGGGAATTGCAAAGGCCAAAAGGGCATATGAGTCGAGAAAGCTGTATATGGCACGCTTTCAGGAGCCATAGGGACCTGCAGAAAGCCTTTGGCAAGGTCAGTGGTTGAAAAATTCTTATTATTAGAGCCGGTCTTGCAACAGCAACCTAATATTAGGAATGGGGAAGGGTTCTGGCACTGTGACTTTATTTAACTTGCGATAGTCGACCACTGGGCGGAAAGTATTATCCTTTTTTGGAACAAGGAGGAAGGGGGAGGCCCAGGGTGAATTGCTTGGTTGAATAAGATCCATGTCTAAAATTGCTTTAACCTCCTTTTCCAAGGCTTGTCGCTTTGAATGAGGGATCTTATAACTTGG
>BOPN01008136.1:11384-13884 GCA_017312705.2 Penaeus japonicus | reverse complement strand
TCAGTTGAAAGAGGTCATTCTTATTTGAATAATTACTGTATACTTAGACACGGAAACATAAAATTTTCCATAACATACCAATGTCCCAAGAACGATAGATTTCACCATACTCTGGCACAGTCAACACAAAATCATACTCATCACATATCAAGCACATCTCTCACCACTTTACCAGACAAAAAGCAAGCACCTTCCTCCTCCCTCACTTTACCTCCACGTTGTTGACTCGCCTGCTTGTGTGAAAAGATATGTATTTCACAACAAAATTAGCTCGGGCTGTTCTTGCTGTGTTTTGTATACTCATTCTGTTTCTTTCTTTGTGTTCCTGGTTTTGTTTTTGTTTTACCTCTCGAGTTTAACAGTATCCTGCGAGGCAATGATAATGATGGTAGCAATAGAGGTTGTTATAACTAGAGAGATATATATGGAGAGATGGTAGGAGATGGAGACAGAAAAATAAAAATTGATAGCGTAAGTGTGTGTGTGTGTGAGAGAGAGTGTGTGTGAGTGAAATCGAGAGAGAGGTAGAAGAACGAGATGAAGATGAGAGAGAGAAAAAAAGAGAAAGAATCAGGAGCAAAGACAGCCATGCGCGCAAAGAACAAAGGAATTTCCCCCATAGGAACCCCTCATCTAATTCTCCGCCATTATCCTAATGAAACATTTACCTACTGGCACCGCCTTCTAATCAGTCCCACGCGAGGAAAGCAAACTGATTTGGATCCCAGAAGATTAGGAAGATTGGAATTCCCATCTCGGTCCTCCGTAGGGATTCGGAAACCCGTTCAACTGGCACGAGACGTGATCAAGAAGCCCGAGCGAGTCCCCAGGGAACCTTACCTTGTATGTATTTGACGCTACATCCCTTGGAATGAGTACCATGTAGAGCGTAGGGACCAGTGGAACTCCTCCATCCTTCGCTAGTGATGGTACACCCCTACACCCCTGCCCACAGGATCCACCCGCACCGTTCTATCTCCTCCCTTCCCCCTTCCCCCTTCCCCACCCGCCCTCTCTGGTCTGTCACCCTTACCTCCTGCATGCCCCCTCCCATGATTCTCTCTCACCCTACCTATCGCTCCCCTTTCTGCCCTCCCATCCAACCCCGCCCACATTTCTCTCCCCCCCCCTAGCATCACCTCATCCCAAGTACCCCTAACCCCCTCCCCTCACCTCAGGAATGAATGAAGTGAATGAGTAAATGAGGGCGTAGAAAGATGGAATGAAAGATGGAAGTAAAGGAGGCGAAATGACCAGGAAGATCGAAGGGGGAGGAAGTGAGGGAAGAGGAACGGGAAGAGGAAATGATGGGAGAGGAGTTGATGGGAAGAGGGGAAAATGAGAAGAGGAAGAGGAAATGTCGGGGGGGGGGGGTGAGGGGAGACGGAGTAAACGGAAACGGGGGGATGGGGGGGTGAGGCAAAAAAGGAATGAGGCGAGAGGAAGGATAAAGGGGAATCAGAAAGGAGGAACGAGAAGCTTATTTACAGTTTGTCTTTTCTTTTCATTTTTAAATGTGTTGGAGAGAAGAGAGACACAATGGGATACAGATAAACAGGGTGAGAAAGGGCGGACATGGATAAATCGGATTGCGAATAACGATTTTTTTTCGAAACAAATTAAATCACGATCAAAATAATAAGAATGTACCAGCTCAAAAAAAAAAAAAAAAAATCCAATAGGCCTAGGCATACACCATTTCGAAAATTATCAAGCCTTTATTAATCTATATTGAAGGGGCCCCCGAGACATTCTATAAAGTTATAGGAATGTAATGAGATGAGAGACGTATCTCTGTAGGCCTACTTGATATTCATGTGATTAAACATTCATTATTGGTTTGCCTTTCGTCACATTTCTACATTTTCTGTAGCAGTTAGGCCTGTGATAGAAATAGACTGAAAGATCGTAGGTTTATTTGTCTCCAGTACAAGAAAGAGAGTTAGGAGAAAGAGAGCATGGTAAAAGTATAGAAATAGAAAGAAAGAAGAGGAAGAGAGAGAGAGAGAAAGAAAGAAGAGGAAGAGAGAGAGAGAGAGAGAGAGAGAGAGAGAGAGAGAGAGAGAGAGAGAGAGAGAGAGAGAGAGAGAGAGAGAGAGAGAGGATGTACACACAATCATAGATACACATATGTATATGTTATCCATTTACATACATAAATATTCATCAAGCCACGAGCACTATATGACTATTGATTGCACCACACAACCACCACAGCCAACACCATAAAAACACGTGTCGCCCTTCCTTTTTACCATAAGGCATAAATACCGAGGTTCAAGGGTTCAGCTTCGATTCCTCTATCGAAGCAGTGTCCTTCGACCAACGCGTACCCATCACTTCCAGGGTCGAGGTTAACTTCTCTTCATCGTCATCTCCTTTTGACTATTTCTATTTCTGTTATCTTTATATTCATCATCTTTTCTTTCGTCCTCTTTCTTTTTTTCTGTTTTTCAAGTGATTCTTCCGTAACTTACGTTTTGTTTAGAGAGTAAGACAA
>BOPN01008135.1:47500-49143 GCA_017312705.2 Penaeus japonicus | reverse complement strand
CATATACATATTTCTTTTTACTCCTTAAGTACTTTCTTTCCAGTTCCCCTCCCTCCCTGTTTCTTCCATCTACTCTTTTCCCTTTTATTCTCTTGTTTTCTTTCCTCCTTATCCACATATTTCTCTGCCGAGTTCCCTTTTCCCCTCGTGCTGAATCCTCGTGTCTTTCCTTTCCCTTCTTCTTGTCCCCTTTAGCTCTTCCTTTTTCTCCTCCTTATCCTTTGTTTCGTCAAATTTCCATCGTCACTCCTTCTGTATCCCTTACCCTTACTCTCGTCAGCCCTCCCATCCACCTCCCTCCCTCCTTATCAGCCCCTCCCTCCCTCCCTCCCTCCTTATCAGCCCCTCTCTCCCTCCATCCTTATCACCCCCTCCCTACCTACCGACCTACCTACCAACCAACTCCTTCCCTCCCTCCTTCCATCCTTATCACCCCCTCCCTCCCTCCCTCCCTCCTTATCACCCCTCCCTCCCTCCCTCCCTCCTTATCATCCCCTCCCTCCCTCCCTCTTTATCACCCCTTCCCTCCTTCCCTCTCTCCTTATCACCCCTTCCCTCCCCCCCTTCCTCGGTATCCAATCAGTCTTTCCGAAGAGAATAAGTTATCGTGACATCGATAACCAATATCGGTTCAAACGAGGTTCGCCAGCGAGTCGTATTCCTACTATACGTTGGTTCTCGTGACGCGGGTCGTTGTGGATGGAGGGGAGTTAGAAACTTCTCTTTCTCCTCCTCCTCTTCTTCCTCTTCTGTTTGCTCCTCCTCCTCTTCTTCTTTTTCTTTTTCTTCTGTTTCCTCCTCCTCCTCCTCTTCTTCTTCTACTTCTTCTATTTCCTCCTCCTCCCCTTCTTCTTCTATTTCTTCCTCCTCCTCTTCTTCTTCTTCTTTTTCTTCTGTTTCCTCCTCCTCTTCTTCTTCTTCTATTTCCTCCTCCTCCTCTCCTTCTTCTTCTTTTTCCTCCTCTTCTTCTTCTTCTTTTTCTTCTGTTTCCTCCTCCTCCTCTTCTTCTTCTATTTCCTCCTCCTCCTCCTCTTCTTCTTTTACTTCTTTTATTTTCTCCTCCTTCTCCTCCTCTTTTTATTCTTTTTCCTTCTCCTCTTCTTCTACTTCTTCTTTTTCTTCTGTTTCCTCCTCCTCTTCTTCTCCTTCTATTTCCTCCTCCTCCTCCTCTTCTTCTTCTATTTCTTCTATTTCCTCCTCCTCTTCTTCTTCTTTTTCCTCCTCCTCCTCCTCTTTTTCCTCCTCCTCCTCTTCTTCTTCTTTTTCCTCCTCCTCCTCTTCTTCTTCTTTTTCCTCCTCTTCTTCTTCTTCTAGTTTTTCTTCTATTTCCTTCTCCTCCTCCTGTTCTTTCTCTTTTTCTTTTCTTTTTTCTTCTCCTTCTTCTATTTCCTCCTCCTCCTCTTTTTCTTTTTCTTGTTCTCATTCTTGTTGTTATCATCTTCATATTATTATTACTCTTACTATCTTATTGATAGTGATAACAATAAGGAAAATAATGATAATGATGATAACAAAATGGATAAACAGGATAATGATGACAACAACAAGGATGGTAATGATAAAGACGGTAACAATAAGGATAAGAATCATAATGAATGATGATAATGATGATAATGATGATGACAATAATGATGGTAATGATA
>BOPN01008135.1:15000-22500 GCA_017312705.2 Penaeus japonicus | reverse complement strand
ATCACTATTATTATTATTTACTGTTTTCTATTGATTTGCTTTGATTACAGTAGCTAACCGGGTCACCCCAGTGATCTAAGGCAAGCAAAGGATTCCAAGAGCTTTAAACGAACATAAATACACCCCTCCCCCCCCCAAAAAAAAAAAAAAAAAAAAAAAAAAATTACTAGGTATTTTGTCTAGGTGCTTTTTGGTACCCTTCTTTATCATTACTAGTGCTCCAACAATAACAGGAATTATTATTATTATTATTATTATTATTATTATCATCATTGTTATTATTATCATTATTATTATAATCATCATCATTATTATTATTATCATTACCTATTCATATCATCATTATAATCATCACTATCAAATTATCATTATAATCATTGTTATACTCATAACCATCGTCACAGTAATATAATCATTATGATTAGAATTATAATTCAACAAAATCCTGTTAAGATATTTAGGAACCCTTGTATAAGCAGGTTGTTTGGTAACATTGTTTCTTGGACGCTTTAAATCATTCAACCCATATTTAATCCAAACATTTACAGTGCTTTTCATCATAAATTGTAGATTGAGTACCTTGCCTTCTACATATACATTGTAATAACCTAGTCAAAGCAACTGGTATTTTTTTTTTTTTTTTTTTTTTTTACTGAAAAATATCTATTGTGTATGACACATTTATTTCTCATATATCAAATATTTTTTTATTCATTTGTGAATACTAGGCATAAATCACATTAAGCATTGTGCATAGTGTGATTTAGTATTTTTAACAATTGCAATTTATTCCCTTGATTGTACAGTCAGAGTTGTGCAGTTGGTACAGTTGGCAAGATTTAAGTAAATTGATTATATGTATTTGTAATTTGATTTTTTTTTTTTTTTTTTTTTCAAAAGATAGGTGAGTATGGGGTATATATATCTATACTGATAACAGCATTGTCATGTAACCATACAGGTCTTAGCAGGTAATAATTCCCCTTCCAAGTGTCATTGATACTAATAGAAAGAGAAGAATAAATGAGAATGGATGAAAAAAAAGGTTAGAAAAGAAGAAAAGGCAGAAGATGGCAGGCGAGAAGAAACTGGGAAGCAATGAGGACATTAAGTACCGTTATATTAAGTACCGTTATATTTCGGTATGACGTTATATTTAGTACCGTTATATTTCGGTATGACGTTATATTAAGTACCGTTATATTAAGTACTGTTATATTAAGTACTGTTATATTAAGTACCGTTATATATCGGTATGACGTTATATATCGGTAGGAAGCTATGACGATGAATAACCGGGCTCCATAATTTGTAAAAGTGCTATGGTCGGTTCATACTTTTGACTTTTTTGAGTAGTGGAATGGTCATATATATTTACCTGTTACTCTATCTGCATCAACGAATTATATATATCATTGAGAGAGATGGAGATGGAGATGGAGATGGAGAAATAGAAATAGAGATAGAGATAGAGATAGAGATAGAGAAATAGAAATAGAAATAGAAATAGAAATAGAAATAGAAATAGAAATAGGAATAGAAATAGAAATAGAAATAGAAATAGAAATAGAAATAGAAATAGAAATAGAAATAGAAATAGAAATAGAAATAGAAATAGAAATAGAAATAGAAATAGGGATGGAGATGGGGATGGGGATGGGGATGGAGATGGAGATGGAGATGGAGATGGAGATGGAGATGGAGATGGGGATGGGGATGGAGATGGAGATGGGGATGGAGATGGAGATGGGGATGGGGATGGAGATGGAGATGGAGATGGAGATGGAGATGGGGATGGAGATGGAGATGGAGATGGAGATGGAGATGGAGATGGAGATGGAGATGGAGATGGAGATGGAGATGGAGATGGGGATGGGGATGGGGATGGGGATGGGGATGGAGATGGGGATGGGGATGGGGATGGGGATGGAGATGGAGATGGGGATGGAGATGGAGATGGAGATGGAGATGGAGATGGAGATGGAGATGGGGATGGGGATGGGGATGGAGATGGAGATGGAGATGGAGATGGAGATGGAGATGGGGATGGGGATGGGGATGGGGATGGGGATGGAGATGGAGATGGAGATGGAGATGGGGATGGAGATGGGGATGGAGATGGAGATGGAGATGGAGATGGAGATGGAGATGGAGATGGAGATGGAGATGGAGATGGAGATGGAGATGGAGATGGAGATGGAGATGGAGATGGAGATGGAGATGGAGATGGAGATAGATAAATATAGATAGAGATAGAGATAGAGATAGAGATAGAGGTAGAGATAGATATAGATATAGATATAGAGATAGAGATAGAGATAGAGATAGAGATAGAGATAGAGATAGAGATAGAGATAGAGAAATAGAGATATATATAGAGATAGAGATAGATATAGAGATAGAGATAGAGATAGAGATAGAGATAGAGATAGAGATAGAGATAGAGAAATAGAGATAAATATAGAGATAGAGATAGATATAGAGATAGAGATAGAGATAGAGATAGAGATAGAGATAGAGATAGAGAAATAAAAATAAAAATAAAAATAAAAATAAAAATAAAAATAAAAATAAAAATAAAAATAAAAATAAAAATAAAAATAAAAATAAAAAAAAAAAAAAAAAAAAAAATAAAAATAAAAATAAAAATAAAAATAAAAATAAAAATAAAAATAAAAATAAAAATAAAAATAAAAATAAAAATAAAAATAAAAATAAAAATAAAAATAAAAATAAAAATAAAAATAAAAATAAAAATAAAAATAGAAATAGAAATAGAAATAGAAATAGAAATAGAAATAGAAATAGAAATAGAAATAGAAATAGAAATAGAAATAGAAATAGAAAGAGAGAAAAAGTGAAAGAGAAAGAGAAAGAAAGAGAGAAAGAAAAATAGAAATAGAAATAGAAATAGAAATAGAAATAGAAATAGAGAGAAACAGAGAGAGAGAGAGATGCATAAAAAGGCAACCAAAAGACCATCACCTCCATTCTTATGTTTTCCTTCTGAGACAACTCTTCAACTAATCAACTAACATGTGTCCTCGTTTCATGCCTTGTCATCTGTACTCTGTGCATGTAGATCTACTTTCCTCATTCTCAATTTGTGCTCTTTATCAGGTTTATAATTCATCTTCTTTATATTCAGATCTATGTTTATTACTTTCCTCATTCTCAGTTTGTGCACTTTATCAAGTTTTTTTTTTTATTTATTTTTTTTTTAATTTATTTATTTTTTTTTTATTCAGATCTCTGTTTATTACTTTCCTCATTCTCAATTTGTGCTCTTTATCAAGTTTATCATTTATCTTTTTTATATCAAAACCTCTGTTTATTAATTTCCCAATTCTCAATTTGTGTTTTTTTATTAAGTTTATATATTTTTTTCTTTTTTTTATATATTTCTGCCTCAGTTTATCATCCAACATTTTCACCTTAAATCATTTCCAATGAGATTTAAATAACTGAAGACTCTTAATTAACCCATATGACCTTCTGACTCGTCACTTCATTTAAGACTTTTTAATTAGACATAATTTTTTAAAATATTCTTATTGTCATTGTTATTACTTTAATTATGGTTATTATTGTTCTTTTTATGTTATAATTGTTATTATCATATTATCATTAATAGTTATATCATCGTTGTTGTTATTATTATTATGATTATTATTGTTGTTGTTATTATATATATTGTTATTATATATTATTATTATTATTATTATTGTTATTATTATTATTATTATTGTTATTATAGTAATTATTATTATCATTACTATCATCATTATTATACTTTTTCATATTTTGATTCTCATTTTTCTTCTACTTATTATCATCATTCTCAACATCATTAATATCATCATCATCATCTTTTCTATTAATTTCCTAATTATTATTGTTATTATTACTGTTATCATTATTATTATTATGATAATGATTTTTGTTATGAACATTTTCACTTTGATTATCATTACTATCATCATTGTTGTTGTTGTTTTTGTTATTATCATTATTATCATTACTATTAATAGTCGTGGTAGTCGTTGTTATAGTAGTATCTGTATTATTGTTATTATTTTCTTTATTGCTACTATTATAATTTGTTATTGGTATTATAATTATCATTATTATTATCATCATCATTGCTGTCATATCACTATTATGATTGTTAGCGCTGTTATTATTATCCTTATTTTTATCATAATTATTATTACTAGCATATGATTACTATTATTCGGATTATCATTATTAATACTATTACTATTACTGTTGTCAATATTATGGTTATTGTTACTAATATTGTTATTATTAATGATGATGATAATAATAATATTATTAGCATTATTATTATAATCATTATTATTACTATCATTAGTAGTCCTATAGTTGTTATAATAATTGTAATTGTTATCATCATTACTATATTTGTTGTTATGATTATGATTATCAATATTGTTGTTATCATTATCATCATCATTACTACCATTATCATTATCATGATAATTATTATTATTATCATTATCAGTGTTGGTAGTATGATTAACTATTGTTATTACTATTACTATCATAATCTTTACTATCATTATCGATATCATTATTTACATATAGTCATTATCTTTTGTTTTTTCAATTTGTATTCATATCCATCCTGACCGAAAGAAAAAGCTATTGGTCTCCGAAGATTACAGCAAAAAAAAGAATATAAAACTAATATTTGCATTTTTTTTTTAAGAATAGACCTTCACCCCGTGAGAGAAAACGAATTCCATTTTTATTTGCGTTTTTTGTTTATGTTTTTGTTTTTGTTAATTCTACCATAAATGCGAATCTACTGAAATAAAAAAAGAAAATCAAAAGTAAAACATAAACGTGACAGATACTGTGCGTTTGATAAAAACTATAATTTCGAAAGGTCAGCTGTTAAGGTCCTTGTCATATTATTCATATTTGATATTTAAATTATTAATACAATATGTCATTCTGACAGTCATTAATGATTTCAAAGACACGAGAGAGCAGGTAGCGTCTCGTCATCTCAGCCTGATCTGTCTGTCACATCAACTGACATCGGGATAAGAAAATATGTCTGGATGTATGACGGGTTTGATAAAGAAGAAAAAATGTTTATCAAAAAAGTGTAATTATTGTGATTTATGTCTATTATTATTATCATTATTATTATTACTATTATTATTATTATTTATGTCTCTTTATGTCTATTATTATATATGATTATTATTAAAGGTGTGATTATTGTGATTTATGTCTTTATTATCATTATCATTATTATTATTATTATTATTTTATTATTATTATTATTATTATTATTTATGTCTATAATTATTTATGATTATTATTAAAAGTGTAATTATTGTGATTTATGTCTATTATCAACATTAATGGCTTTTTCGATGACATTATTATCAATATTGATATTGTCTTTATGATTATTTTCCTATCAATATCAGAATCATATAAGCTATGATTAAGATATATATCAACAAATTTCTTTATTAAGGCTAATACTCTTATCATGCTCTTCGCCATCTTACAGTCATCACCTTTTATTTCTTTTCTTTTTTATCACATTTATCTAAGTATATTGTTGACCTTATCATATAGCTTATCGAAAATTCTCCCACATGCAATACATGTGTTATGGAGAGTTAACACAGTTTTTATCGAACGGAGACAACAGAGAAGACAACAGAGAGGGGATACGGATAAAAGAGAAGGGGAAAAGATCACATATTTATTTTTTACAAAAAAGAAAAGAAAATAAAAATAGAAAATAAAAATGAAATAAGATAACAAAGACAATGAAAGAAATACACTGACAAAGTGACAGAATAATAATAATTGAAAAGGGAAAAAGAAGGAGGAATAGACAAAAGAAAAAAAATATATATATAGAATAATAAGAATAATGAATATAAACGGGGGAGTAAAAAGAAAAGGAAAATGATAAAAAAACAAGAGAAACTAAAAATGAAAAAAAGAAAGACAAAGCAGAAAAAGAAAACCGAAAATCAGAAAGGGAAGAACCAAAAGTAAAGAAAAGAAAAGAAAAAGAAGAAGAAAAAAGAAGGTAATTCTAACTGCCATTGTAATTCCTTCAGAAGTGGAAAAGACATCCTAGAAACTGTCTCTGAAGTGGAACTCACACAACAATCCGCGTCGGGTGAAAGACAAGGCACTCGATTCCATTTCCATAACGATCTAATATCCTCCCTACCCCCCCCCCCCCCCATTACACCCCACTCCCTCTAAGCTATCAGCTCCGCCCATACCCATCCCCATCCCCATCCCCCCACCCTCATCTCGACCATAACGGCCTTGAGATCACTACTTAGAATTATTCCTATGTTTCTTAACAGTTCATATATTTTCCTTCCCAGCTACTTCTGTCGTCATTTTCATTGTTTTATCATCTCGCTGCCTCTTTTTTTTCTCCTCTCTCTCTCTCTCTCTTCCTATCTCCTCCCCTCCCACACTTTTGTGTTTTTGCTCTTGTTTTCCATGTCTCTTACTTTCTCTCCCTCTGTTCCTTCCCTCATTTTGATACCTCTCTTCCTCCCTGCCTCCCTCTCCCTTCCCTCTCTCTCTTCTCCCTTCCCTCTCTCTCTTCTCCATTCCCTCTCTCTCTTCCTCCTTCCCCCTCTCTCTTCTCCATTCCCTCCCTCTCTTCCTCCTTCCCTCCCTCTCTTCTCCCTTCCCTCCCTCTCTTCTCCCATCCCTCTCTCACTTCTCCCTTCCCTCCCTCTCTTCTCCCATCCCTCTCTCACTTCTCCCTTCCCTCCCTCTCTTCTCCCTTCCCTCCCTCTCTTCTCCCTTCCCTCCCTCTCTTCTCCCTTCCCTCCCTCTCTTCTCCCATCCCTCTCTCACTTCTCCCTTCCCTCCCTCTCTTCTCCCATACCTCTCTCACTTCTCCCTTCCCTCCCTCTCTTCTCTCATCCCTCCCTCTTTTCCTCCTTCCCCCTCTCATCTCTCCCTTCCCTCCCTCTCTTCTCCCATCCCTCCCTCTTTTCCTCCTTCCCCCTCCCTCCTCTCCCTTCCCTCCCTCTCTTCTCCCTTCCCTCCCTCTCTTCCTCCTTCCCCTCTCACTCACTCACTCACTCACTCAACTCCCAAGGCATAAATAACCAGCCTCCTTGGAGCGTCTTCGATGGAAATGAAGGAACTCCCGTGTCTCTTGCTCGCGCCTGGACTTTCTTGGGATTTACATACATATATATGGAAAACGAGAGCGGGAAAGCGATGGGAGGGGAGTTTGGTGATGGGGGGGGGGGGGAAGAAAGGGGGGGTCTTAGGACGGCTGTATACTGTAATGTGCCTATTTCAGCCCTTTTATTTTCATTTTTATGCTCCGCTAGAGTCGAAGGGATCTCTGTGTGTTATTTCGATGTGTCGCTTTCCCCTCTGGGTTTGTCTGGCTTAAGGCTGGCTTACACCGTTCTGCTTCTGAAGCTAGATTTTGTTGATTTGTTTATATAGTTTCCT
>BOPN01008134.1:47500-49156 GCA_017312705.2 Penaeus japonicus | reverse complement strand
TTTTTCTTTTTTTTTTTTTTTTTTTTTTTTTATTGATCAGATAATATATTCTGGATAATATGAATGAACATATACCTACAGCTTATCGTTTGATGTAAAGGTAAAAATGACCGCTATCTTTTAAAACTCAGGCCACTAAAATTGCTTTGTTTATTCTTAAGGTTAGATCGTACATAAAACCAATTACTCTGTTTTCGATAGTTAAAATATCTTATTCAAAATGAAAAGAATTTATACTACGATAATAAACACAGAACGCAATCATTATTTTTCTTCTTCTTCTTCTTCTTCTTCTTATTCCTTGATTTTGTTTGTTGATCTTTATTGATTTTTTCCATATCCCACTGATTGACAACCACTGGTCGAGGATAAATACAGCTCAATACAAAACAAAAGTTGCACCTCCAGACGGATGTTCCGACCAAGTGTAAGTGTATATATTGCACAGTGGAGCGATTGCAATTCCTACCACATCCTTATGTCTTGTTTTCGTGTACACTAAATTCCGGAAACATCATGCATGATTACATATATGTTTTAGTCTCCCTTGTCCTTTCAAATATATATATTTTTTCTTCATTTTCGCTTTGTTCTTCTGATCCCTCTCACCAGTTCTTATTCATTTTAAAAAACACATTCCTTTTTTAAAAATATTATTCTGTCTTCTTTGTCATCTTTCTCTCTTTTTTTTACTAAAAAGCTTCACCCCTGAAATCTTGCAGTCCACGCAATATGAGCGACGGAAAATCCTGACACGCCGCTTCGGAATGCACATTTACCACGCATTAATGTCATGCAGTCATGAATTTATTGTTGGAGCAATAAAGGAATTTTAAACCTCAAAGGGGATTCATCTCCGCCTACATTTTACTCAAGAATTTGTTAATAACACAACACGAGGTATTTTCATTACTCTACCACAAGGGAGAACAAAGAGAAAGAGATATTTCCGAAAAGAAAAGAAAAAAGATAAAAGATAAATGATGAAAGGATATTGCGGGTATAGATGTGGTATCTGATTATGAGGCCGACGGATAAGTAGCAGAGCCTTAGTATATTTTCTCTTGCGTTTAGAAATATAGAACGATCCTTTATATATATATATATATATATATATATATATATATATATATATATATATATATATATATTTATGTATACATATATATATATATATATATATATATATATATATATATATATATATATATATATATATACATATATATATATATATATATATATATATATATATATACATATATATATATATATATATATATATATATATATATATATATATATATATATATATATATATACGTATGCATAGCTATATGCATATATATATATATATATATATATATATATATATATATATATATATATATATATATATATATATATATATATTTAAGTATTATATATATATATATATATATATATATATATATATATATATATATATATATATATATATATATGTATGTATATATATATATATATATATATATATATATATATATATATATATATATATATATATATATATATATATATATATATATATATACATATGCATATACATATATATATATATATATATATATATATATATATATATATATATATATACATATATATATATATACGTAT
>BOPN01008134.1:25000-27500 GCA_017312705.2 Penaeus japonicus | reverse complement strand
GTATACATATATATATATATATATATATATATATATATATATATATATATATACATATATATATGTATATATACACATATGCTTACACGCACACACACACACACACACATATATATATATATATATATATATATATATAACATATATATATATACATATATATATATATATATATATATATATATATATATATATATATATATATGTATTATAGTATTTATAATATTAATAATAATATTAATATTAGTATTAGTGTGTGTGTATGTCTACATACACACAAATATATGTATATATATATATATATATATATATATATATATATATAGAGAGAGAGAGAGAGAGAGAGAGAGAGAGAGAGAGAGATACTGTACATCTATATCTATCTATAAATCTTTCTATCTTTCTATCTATCTATCTATCTATCTATCTATCTATCTATCTCTATCTATCTATCTATATATATATATATATATATATATATACATATATAAATATATATGCATATATATAGGCACACACACATACATATGCATATGTATATAAAACCTTAATTACATCGATTACATTCTTAGAGTGAGTGATGTCTAAACATTCGTCTGCAACAGAATGGTAATGTCGCTATTTTCACATTTCTTTTTTTTTTCCTTGTTACAGAACAATTAATTCCGTTGACGAAAAACCTCGGTCGTTTAACTTTCGAAACAATTATGAAACTGTCACTTTACAAATTTAAGGGCGATAATTGCCAACCATTAGGAGTTTTATCCTTTTTAATTGGGAAGAAAGGTGGTGAGGGTGGAGGAAACAATATACTTTTTTTTTCAAAAGTCGTAAGAAAGGGAAGGTTATGTTCAAACACACACACACACACACACACACACACACACACACACACACACACACACACACACACACACACACACACACACACACACACACACACGGTATTTAGTGTCAAAATATTGAGCTTAGTGAGGAGATATACGAACGCACTCATCAAGATCCCATACCCGTTCATCCAATTTCCAAAAATGGACAAGCACCATTTAAATGCCATGAAGGAAGTTAATGGGTCAAATTAGGTCACGAAACGAAAATGGAATGAGAATATATGAGAGAGAGAAACACATGATATAGAATGACGAAGAGAAGAGAAATGTGAATTGAGGGGAAAGCAACAGAGAGAGGACACAGTATAAAAGGGGCTTATTGCAGATAAAGCAGCTTAGTGAAAAAAACATATTAAAATGATGGTATGAAGTGCTTGTATAGTTAGTCAACAAGAGTGATTAAGGTGTAGGTAATTAATAGAAATAAAGGAAGGGAGTTAATAATCGGGAATACTAAATGGATGATGCATTAAAGGATTATGAACAGAGGATTCAGGATATGAAGAGAAAATAACAGGATCTATCGCAGAACGGAATCATTAACAAGATGTATGAATTAAACAAGTCATATTAATGAATGGCTCTCATATGATTTGATTGCATCTATAATAGACAGCATTTGCAAAGATTAGACCAACAGCATTAGACTTTTAGAAAGAATAACTGATAAATGAATACTGTGTAGGCATGTGCACACCCACACACACATACATACACGCACAAACATACACACACACACACACACAGACACACACACAATCAATAAAACAAAAACAAAATATAATCAGAGAAAAAACGAACAGAAAACGGAATCACTCCTGGCTTACAATAACTACCTTCCTACTGCCAATGGAAAACATCACTCTATACAAAGTTGTTCATAAGTGAATGTAAACGGTCCACGCAGACTGTGAATATCGGAAACAAATTCAACGCAGACAGACGATAAATTCAACACATTTCGCTAACTCGCAGAACGACAGGACGATCCATCGAGTCAGAGAATTATCTAAGTGTGACCAAACGGCATGGTGTTCTCTCTTCTATTGGAAAGCTAGCTATGTTGCAATACCGATAGTGCATGCTTGAATCAAGGACTTTTGTTTAATAACATCTAGATTGGCTTAGTGATCTTTTAGTGATCGGTAAGGGATTCTGTAGATGTTTGTGGAGGCATTAATCGCATGTTGTCAGGTGAGTAAAGGAAAACTCTTTTTAAAAATATTTTGCGACTCAAGGAGTACAAGGGATAGAAATTATTTTGCATTGTTAATAAAAGAATGTCAGTAAGTAAAGCTGGAGGTTCAGGAGGGGTATCCATATAGGCCTATGTAATATAAACACCTAAATTCCTTGTAAGGGTTGGACATCAGCATCTTGATATTAACCGTAATTACATAATCCACTTTACCTTCAAGTTCCATATATAGGAAATGTCAATGTATGAACCTCTAATTTCGACTCTCTTTTCCGAAACATCTCCGGTCTACTTGTTTTGACATGTACACTGATCTCCACTAATTTCCTCTCCTTTTGTAACCTTAATTACGTCCAATAACGAGCATGTGACATGGATCAACACACACTCACTCACTCTCACTCTCCATTAC
>BOPN01008134.1:12500-15000 GCA_017312705.2 Penaeus japonicus | reverse complement strand
TATGTATACATACATACATACACACACACACACACACACACACACACACGTAGATACATACATACATAAAGGTTGATAGATTAATAATTCTCTGTGTATATAACTGTGTGTGTGTGTGCGTGTGCGTGTGTGTGTGTGAGTGTGTGTGTACGTGAGTGTGTGTGTGTGTGTGTGTGTATGTGTATGTGTGTGCGCGTGTGTGCCTGTGTACGTGAATTCATGGATCGTCTAGTTTTATCTCGCTCGTAGATCTCCGTCTGAGCTTAACCCTTTTTTCACCCAATTACTAAAAGGCATTTAGCTCTCCCGTCACACACTCACGTACACACTTTATGAAACATAAAACCAGTGCCCATCAAATTAATTCGACTACAATTTAACCTTTTTTTTAAGCCCTTCTCTTATCTTGTCATGCAAGAGGCGCTCCTAATTTAGACGAATGTGCATTACAACGTGGATGTGTATTTTTGGGTTCAGTTGAGTGACAGCCCTAATGTACACTCTTAGTAAGACAAGCTGCCGAGTCTCCATGGTGAGGCGAAGAACAGTGTGTGTCGTGTTCTTTGTGTGTTTATGTTTCCAAGTGTATTTCGTTGCATGTAATTTCGCCGTGTTGCAAGGTGGGGGTACATTCTCATATTACCACGCGTAATGCATGGGATTTTGGTATATATATATATATTTTTTTTTTTTATTGTATTTTACATTTAGGGGAAAAGAAAGGGTAGAAAGAGAAGGGAAAGAAAGACCTTTGTCTTGGTGTTCGTGTGCATTTGTTATGATCATTATGGCAATCAGTGATATTACTTTTATGATTGTTATTAGTATTATTCCTATGTTGATATCGTTATTAATATTTCTTTCTAGTTATATAATCATTACTATTAACATTACTCCTTTTGCTAGTATACCTTCTGCTATGATTATTTTTATCATCATTGTTGTTATCATCATCATGACTGCCATTTTCATTATTCTTTTTATAATCATTATTAGTATTATCATTATCATTACTATTATCATAATTATCTTTATCATTATCATCATTATCATTATTGTGTTTACTGTTATTCTTGATACCATTGTTATTATCTTTGTTTATATTATTATCATCATTTTTATAATCAAAATTATCATTTTCATTATCATTACTTTCATAAACCTTACTATGATTATCATGATTATCACTACTTTTTCATTATCATCATTATGATTATCTTAATCATTTCCATCTTTATTGCCATATGAATTATCCTGATTATGATAAGGGTAATCACATTTGTCATCAATTTTATCTATATCATCATTACTATAACTAATTATATTGATGCGGTTGCTATAGCTGCTGTTGATAATTGTTTTGTTATTATCTATCATCATAAAAGGAACCCTACGAGTAACGACAGCCGTATTGATTGCAGAGAAATAAATGAAAGCAAATATTGTATAGCGCAAAAAGAGCTCAGCATTGTCGTTAAAACCTGCTACACCTCCCATTATACAGCAACAAATGTTGACCTTTTAATAAAAATGCAACACACCATGAAGAGGATACCTTAAAGCAATCTGGGAAGAACTTCTGAAAGTGCTGGGGTACTTTTGTAATTAAAAGATTAAACAGAAGCAGTTTCATTAATCTTAAACGGTTTGCGATTTTTTTTGGCTCTTATTTTTTACTTTTTTTTTTCTAAAGAAGTGTTTTTGAGAATGTGCATGGCAAGAGGTCATGGGGTGGATATATAAATATGAACACACACACACGCACAAACACATACACACACACACACAGACACAAACAAACACACACATACACACACACACACACACACACAAACACAAAATAACTTGATGTGATGATATATTTATTATTGCAACTGTTTGCCTTATATAAAAGAATAAAGAGTCACATATGAATACTTTAAAAGCTTATGTGATAGTCTGATTTTAATTGACAAATGGACATGGAAACTGGGACAGAGTACAGGATTAACGAAATGTACGAAAGGAATGCTGTATCTTTTATCTTGCTTTTAAACTTAATTGACGCACATATTGAACTTTCTTTAAGCTCAAGTATGTTTCACTTCTGTCAGTCACCTTCAATAGGTATTCCATATATTTTTTTTTTTTTTTTTTTATACAACCCGAAGTTCTGGGTGATTATATTCATATTGAAAACAGTCACTCAATGTATCATAAAACAAAACAACTATTAATTACCAATTTACTCATTCAGAAAAAAAATACACCAGATGTTGGATTAACCTACATTACGTCACGCTGTATATCAACATAAGTTCTGCGCCATTATATCTATATTGAAAAAGTCACTCAATGCATTATAAAGCAAAACAATTATTGATTATCAATTTACTTATTCAGAAAAAAAGTACACCAGATGTTGGCTTAACCTACTTTACCTCACGCCGAAGATTAACATACGTGTTCTTCAGCCTGTTATTTTACTCTTCATTACAAGCCTCACTGCAGAACACCCTCG
>BOPN01008132.1:30000-32500 GCA_017312705.2 Penaeus japonicus | reverse complement strand
TATTATCATTATTATCGTTGTTATTATTAACATTATCATTATCGTTATTATCATTATTATCCTTATCGTTATCATTGTTCCTATCATTATCATTATCAGTACTTATGTTATTATTACCATTCTATTTTCTTATCATTATTATTGTTGTTTTTGTTGTTGTTCCTGTTGCTGGAATTATTCCGATTATCATTGCTTTGTTGGTGGCAGGATTCCAAGTTACTTGTTAGATGTGTTTAAAGATGAGCTTTATTATATTGCGAATGATTAGATTCTATCTGTGATCACTACTATTACTTCTACTAGAAGTGTTATTGAAACTGTGACCATATTTGTTCTAATAACGCTCATCATCGTTATTTCTTTTATTATTTATAATGATTTTTATCATAATAATTATCTTAATCATCTTAATTATCATTATTATGCCGTTATCCTTATCATCATTAATGCTATTATCATGATAACTATCATTATTATTATCATCATTATTGTTATCATTATCATTATCAATATCATTAGTATCATTTTAATATATATATATATATATATATATATATATATATATATATATATATATATATATATATATATCATTATCATTATTATTATTATCATTATTATTGTTGTTGTTGTTGTTGTTGTTGTCATTATTGATATCATCATTATTGTTATTGATATTTTTATTATTATCATTACTAATGTTATTATCACATTATGGTTATCCGTATCATTGACACCATTATCATTACCATCACAGATCATGATCATGATTACCTCATCCTTATCATCAATGAATCATTATTATGATTATCATTTCTATTATCACCATAACTATTATCATCATTAATATCATTATCATTACTACCATCATTATCATTATCATCCTTATTCTTACCATTATTATTCTTATTATCATCATCATCATCATCATTATCATCATCTGCAGCGTGATTATCATCGCCAATAAAAAAGCAACACGGCTCGCGGATCCTGTATATGATATATATATATATATATATATATATATATATATATATATATATATATATATATATATATATATGTGTGTGTGTGTGTGTGTGTGTGTGTGTGTGTGTGTGTGTGTGTATGTATGTATGTATGTATATCATATACATTTAAATAATATATATAAATATATATATATATATATATATATATATATATATATATGTATGTATATATATATATATATACATATATATATATATATATGTATATATATATATATATATATATATATACATATATATATATATATATATGTATGTATATATATATATATATATATATATATATATATATATATATATATATATATGTATATATATATACACTCACACACACATATATATATATATATATATATATATATATATATATATATATATATATGTGTGTGTGTGTGTGTGTGTGTGTGTGTGTGTGTGTGTGTGTGTCTATGTTGTAGCATATATATTGCATACAAACATTTCCTGTCATTTACAGATACAGTAATATACATTCAACTGCAGACACTCAAACGTTTATATAAAACAGCAGAAATATTTGGGAATACGAAAAAAACATAAAATAGAGTAAAATCTATAAGCATACTCACTTTAATAAGTAGGCCTATATATGTATAATACACACACATTCACACACACGCACACACACATAAATATAACCACATACACACAAAAGAACACACTAACAAACACACAGAGCCCTACACACAAACGAACGCACAACCAACGAAACACACACGCACACACATGTAGGCGCTGACAGTCATACCCCGTAAAAGAGTCTTGAAAAGTGTGCCGACATCTCGTACAACACTTGATACATATTCCACAGCACATGGAAGCGCTTGCCATGTCAGACGGGGAGGAGCCCTGCCACATGACATTTATGGCTGAGGCTTTTTTTAAGTATTATAAAAAAAATAAATTAATAATGCTTTTATGTATACATTTGACCTTCATGAAAGCAGCGTAACACGCCCTTGCTCCGGGTACACTGCAGAGAAAAGGGAAAAAAAAGGTGAAGAAAAAAAAGGAAAACATTTGAATATTACTTCCGGCCATGTGGTTTTGATCAGACAGGGATGAGGTCCTCAAGCCTGGGTTAAGCAAGGCAATGTGTTAGAGGTTGAGGGCCAGGGAGAGAACAGGGGCAAATGCAGGGGAAAGCGAGGGGTAGGGGTAGAGAGGAGAGGCGTTCGAACCCTGTCTCATTCCGCGGCTGTTCATTTGAGAGGCTTAGGGTCGAGGGCTTTTGGCTGGCGTGGTGGGTAAGGGGAAGGGAAAACAGGTAGGGGGGGGATAGGAAGAAATCCAGGGGGGAAGCAAGGGGAGAGGCAGGGTACAGAGGTTGGGGAAGGGCTCGGGAAGGACTGGGGAAGAGCAGGGTTAGGTCAGAGGTATGGCGAAGGGGAGGAGGGGGATATGAAGGAAAAAAAAAAACAGGAAAAAGTTAGAAGATAGAAGTATGGGAA
>BOPN01008132.1:12500-15000 GCA_017312705.2 Penaeus japonicus | reverse complement strand
GGTGGAGGAGGGGGTAGGGTGGAGGGGGCAGGGTGGAGGAGAATTGGGGAGGAAGAGGCGGAGGAGGCAAAAAAAAAAAAAAAAAAAATGAAGGAAAGAGGAGGAAAGGAGATGCGGGGGAGGGAAAGAGAAGGAGGAGGCAGGAAGAGGAAGAAAAAGAAGAAGAAGAAGGAGAAAAGGGGTAGGAGGTAGGGTTGTAGGAAAAGGGGGGGGAGGAGGAAGGAGGGAAAGAGAAGGAGGAGAAGAAGGAAAAACGGTAAGGGGATGGAGAATGGAAAAGAGGGGGAGGAGACAGGAAGAGGAAGAAGAAGAAGAAGAAGAAGGAGAAATGGGGTAGGAGGTAGGGTTGTAGGAAAAGGGGGGGAGGAGGAAGGAGGGAAAGAGAAGGAGGAGAAGAAGGAAAAACGGTAAGGGGATGGAGAATGGAAAAGAGGGGGAGGAGACAGGAAGAGGAAGAAGAAGAAGACGATTAAGGGAAATAGTGGGGTGGTATGAAAAGGGGAAGAGGAGGAAGGAGAGCAAAAGGAAAAGGACGAGGACGAAGACAAGGAGGAGGTGTATATATGGAAAGAGGGTTAGAAGAGGAGGAAGAGGAGGGAGAAGAAGGCGAAAAAAAAATCAATGAAGAAGAGAAGGAGGAGGTCATGGTTAATGAAGGAAAGGGTGAGGAAGAGGAGGAGGAGGAGAAAAATGTGAGGGGAAAATTAAAGGTCTCAGGGAAGAAGAAAGAGGAAGAGTAGGAAGGGAGAGGAGTAGAGGGAGGATGGGGACGAGGAGAAGGAGAAGGAGAATGAAGAGGAGACGAAAGAGGAGGGGGAAGAGGAAAACGAACAAGATGAGGAGGAAAAGTAGGAGAAGGAAGAAATGGAGTAGGAGGACGAGAGCAGGAAGAAGGCGAGGAGGTGGAGGTAGAAGAGGAGGACACGGAGGAAGAGAAGAAGAGGGAGGAGGTGACAGAGGTGAAGGCAGAAGATTGATAATCACCATTTATATTGTCATTATAATCATCATTGTTATTATTGTTATCAAAATTTATATTATTTGTATCATCATTAATTTTAATATCATCATCATTAGCATTATCTTTATCATTATTGCCGTTACCAGTATCATTATAATCATTAACATCACTGTCATTATCATCATTTTTTATAACTTATATTATTGTTGATATTACTATCAGTATTCTTCTTGTTGTCGTCGTTCTTGATCACCAGTATCATCATTATCATCATTATCATCATTATCATCATTATCATCATTATCAACATTATCATCATTATCATCATTATCATCATTATCATCATTATCATACTGTTATTATTATCGTTATCGATATTATCATCATCATTTTCATATTGAATATTATAAACATCACCATTTTAGTGTTGTTGATGCTATTGCTATCATTATTCATTTGCTTAATTAATGCGGGAAGAGATGCTCTGTCTTGTTTCATGTCTATTATCTCGTATTTAAATTCACTTTTTTTTGTTGTTGTTTTTTTGTTTTGCTCACTTTGGGATTTATTCATTAACAGAAAAACATCGATAAAAAATGTTTATATTCTCTCTCGAACAGGTACCTTTTGCCTATCCCTCACCCTGTTTTTTGTTTGTTTTGTTTTTTTCTCTTTTATCCATCTTCATTCCATCTCTTTCTTTCTCTTTCTCTCTCTCTTCCCCCCCCCCCTCTATTCCCCTATCCAATACCCCATCCTTGTGATTCCCTCCCCTCCCCTCCCCTCTTCTCCCCGCAACCCACCCAATACCTTCTTCCCTCCCCTCATCCCATCCTCTTCCCTCTCCCCTCTCCCCTCTCCTCGCCCTCCCCTCCCATCTCCCTCCAATATCCTCCCCCTACCATACCCCACCCGATGACCCTCCCCTCCCCTCCCCTCCCCCTCCAATATCTTCCCCTACCCCCTCGCGCCTTATTGTCCCCAATTACTGCCCGCCACTCCCATTCAATAGTAAGTGTGATCCTTTCACCCTCGTCCTTCATCCCCCGACGTGGCTCTGCTCATTATTCCTCCCTCGGCTCTTGTCTCTCTCATTTATCAGTTTAATTTTCACCCTTTCGTATCCTCTCTCGTTTTTTTCCCTCCCATAACTTGCAACCGTTTGGTGTTGGGAGAGGGGGTGGGGGGGAGGTGTTGGGGGAGGATGTGGGGGGGAGGTGTTGGGAGGTTGAGGGAGGTGGTGGAGTATTGTTCTTGTTTTTTTGTTTGCGTGTTTTTTTTTTGTTTTTTTTTTTTCAATTTCATGAAGGTGTGGGTGTCTTTGTATATTTCTATTTCTCTCTCTCTCTCTCTCTCTCTCTCTCTCTCTCTCTCTCTCTCTCTCTCTCTCTCTCTCTCTCTCTCTCTCTCTCTCTCTCTCTCTCTCTCTCTCTCTATCTATCTATCTATCTATCTATCCATCTATCTATCTATCTATCTATCTATCTATCTATCTATCTATCTATCTATCTATCTATCTATCTATCTATCTATCTATCT
>BOPN01008131.1:27500-35000 GCA_017312705.2 Penaeus japonicus | reverse complement strand
GCGTAATGGGGCCTCGTTGTCGTTGTTGTGTGTGAGTCAGCCTCCCCGTCACTATTGCCAACTCCGCCACATTTCTCACGCCACACGCTCGTTCCGGGCTAATATATTCCCGCTGATTCATCTCGGTTTTCAAATATCTGGGGAACGGTGTGTGTGTGTGGGGAGGGGGGGGAGGTGATGTAGGTGGTGGAGGAAAAGAAAAGGGAGGAAGAGGAGGAGGAGGAGGAGGAGGAAGAGGGAAAGGGCGTTGAAGAAGGCCTGAGGGGGTGGAGGGGGGGCGTTGAGGAAAGAGGGGGGAAATATTTGGACAAGAGTAGGGGTGTGAAGGGAGGGATGAGGGAGGGGGAAGGGGGGAGTTAAGGCTTGGTCGTGTTCCGTTGTGATTAAAGGTTTGATGTGAGGATTTGGCTAATTGTTTGGGTTGTCAGTGCGTAGAATGGATGTTTGGCGTTCAGAGATGTGGATGTGGATAGAACAGTTGTCACAGACGAACGTGCTATGCGGTCTGTTTGTTTAAAGAGTGTAGGGAGAACCGTAACCAGATTAAGGGGGGGGGGAAAGTAAGACTGCAGTACTACCGATAAAGATCATTGGGGAAGTCACTGCGATCACCCCTGCACTACGTAATGAGGCACTGGGGGATCAACATCGAATTCCCTCCGGGTCTTTGGTGCGCTGTGCCTAGGATCTCGAAGGAATGCCGGTAGTGCATCCTAATAGGAGAGAAAAGATTATCGGGCGGGGGGGAGGGGGGGGGGTTGTGTGTGTGTGTGTGTGTATGTGTGTGTGTGTGTGTGTCAATGTGCATGCCAGGGTATAAACTGTTGTAGTTCGTCTTGTTGTTGTTGTGTTGTTTACGATGGCAGTTTAACATGTTTTCCTTAGCGTGCGCGCGCGTCTATATATGTGTATGCATCTGTTCGGAACATTAAAATTAATCTCGTTTTTTCCACTTTCTTTTGAGTTCTCTCTGTTTACTTTCGCCCGCATTAGAACTTAGGATAGGAGTGTTGTGAGAGGGCTCGCAACCTTGACCTTCACGTGTTTATAATGCGTCGTAAATAGAAAGTGGTGTGGTGATCCGTAGAGTCATCGCAGCATCTGTACGCGGTTTTCTCCAGGGAAGTGAACTCAGGCGTAAATCACCGTAGAGTTTAATATCTCAGAAATATGAGTAATTTCCTTTGAATCCTTAATCAATGTAGCTCTCACGGATTTGGTGTTTATATAAAAAGTTTACCTCTCTTCTCATCATATGAGATCCAGGTGTGTGTGTATGTGTTTGCATATGTGTGTGTTTGCGTTTGCGTGTTTGCTTGAATGGGACGAGGAACATGCCAGGAGTTCGAATTTATGACCGATGCTCCTACTGCAAATACGTCAATGTCAGAACTTTGCGATAACATCATGGCATGCCTCGTCCGTCAGCCGTCAGATGTGGTCGTCAGTCAAGCTAGATTTCACCCACGGCGGAGGAAGAGGTGGAGGAGTTTCGAATGCCGATGAGGCCGATTCTGGCGAAAAGGGAAGTAGCCTTCTCAACCCCCTTCTCGGAATTGACTTTGACGGTAAACAGCATCGGCAGCAAACAAAGGCGGTACCAGACAAAGTGACCACTCCGCGCGCACCCCCCCCCCTCCCCCCTCCCGCATCCCAAGCCCCTCGTAGAATCTAGCGTCCGTGTGCATCAGAGACCAGCGCACGCAGACACCCGCGTGTGCGTATAACCCCAGATAGTCAGTGTGACCAAGAGGTCTAATTGGTTAGATTAAGTGGGTTCTAGAAACAACACCAGAGCGGAAAGTTCTTTACTCTCACGATGCCATTTCGCACCTGCGGACATCCTCTCCTCGGGATCGTAGATTTATCATCCGAGGACAGGAGGAGGAGGCGGCGTTGCAAAGAGATCGTTTGAACGCCTCAGACGGATCTCCTTCTGGGAATTATGCTCCTCAGGTGCGTCCGCTTGGCAAAAGATCATCTTGCGGGTATTAATAAAACGGGTACCTGAGGCGTCGAAATGCCCCTCAGGACTTCCATTGTTGTTCTCGGAGGTCGCCTGTGTTTTAGCCAGACACGTCACAGGTAACGCGGGTGGGCGTTAACTACCTTGCTTGCAGGCAGAGGCGTCACTCAGAGTGATAAGTCTTTTTTTGTTAGCTGGTTTATGTATGTGGCTTTCGTGCTGTTGACACGACCCTGAGGATTTTTTTTTTTCTGCTGACGCTGGTGCCAGGCAAGAACAGAGCGGCTTCTTGGTACCAGGAGGGGTCTTAGAAAAAGCAAAGTGTACGAACACAGACGAGAATAAAGGAAGGATTTAAAGGTACAAGAAGGAGGAAATAAAGAGGGAGAAGGATATATTTGCCAAGAAAAAAACCCCACAGAAACCAACATAGACATGAAACGAGAGGCAGGGGGAAGAAGTAACGGTACCACCATCAAAACAAACATAATAACAGGAAGGAATGGAGAGGATGCAATTAGCTTTTTCAGGAAGAACCAATCCCAGGGACTGATACAGGAAGCATGTAGTAAGCGAGTCTCAGAAATGGCGATGACTCAACGGAAATCAACAACATGGTGATCGTGCTACTTACTGAGAAAGGGAGAGGAAAAAGAGAGAGAGAGAGAGAGAGAGAGAGAGAGAGAGAGAGAGAGAGAGAGAGAGAGAGAGAGAGAGAGAGAGAGAGAGAGAGAGAGAGAGAGAGGAAGAGAGAGAAGTGAAGAGAGAGATCCTTTTTACTTGAAGCTGCCACTGCGTTCCCGCAAGTAAATCACCCGCCGCTGGGTAGGCCCTTTGAAGGTCCAACGCGACCGGTGATTTGCGGGCGGCGCGGCGGTCAGCATCCTTTCCCCGCGAGAGCACACGTGAGATGCGGCCTCCTTCGCCCCGGCTGCTATTGCCTTATCTCGCGCGGGATGTTTATGCGTGTTCTGATGGAGAGGGAGGGAGGGGGGGCAGTGGGGGGGGGGGGGGGCTTACGTGTACTCGGGCTTTGTTCATTAGGGGTTGTTTTATTATGATGTTTGTGATTTTGTTGTTGGTTTGTGTTGTTTGTTGTTTTATTTTGATTTTTTTTTGTTTTATTGTTTTTTTGTTTGTTTTTTGTTCTGTTATTGATATTACTAGTTTCAGAACCATGTATATTATTTTTATTGTTATTTTATTATTTTTGTTGTTGTTGTTGTTGTTGTTTTTATCATTATCTTTACCAATACAACTGACAGTCATTTTAATTATCATTATTTTTATCTTCATTATTGAATTCGAATATTAAGTAGCTATTAACCAAATTTATTCATTCATGTGGCCTTCCTTGAGACTCTTTATGGCCGCCTTTAACTTGGAGTGAATTACTTCATTGTTGGAAAGCGGACGTAACTCCCTCCGGAATGAGTGCCTCTTTTCGCACTGGCACCCGTTTCAAGGTGACTCAATTAAAAGGGAAGGTGGGGCTCAGAGATGCCTGCTTGCTTGCTTGCTTGCTCCATCAAAGCAAGCGAAGCACAACAGGTGGGGAACGGATGGTGGAAAGATGAAAGGAAGGAGGGATAGAAAAAAAATCCTTCCTATCTCGCTGCTTTCTTTTTTCTTCTTCTTCTTCTTCTTCTTCTTTCTTTTTCTTTTTTTTTCTTCTTTCTTTTTCTTTTGTGCTTTCAACAGGCTCTCTTTTGGGAGTTCGTTACCGACTGACCCATAGTGACTGCGGGGACGAGAGGATGGACGGGGAGGTCAAATAGTTGAATTGAGAGGACTATCGGGGAAGATTAGCAATAGAGAAGAAATATCGGAGAGAGAGAGAGATACCTGCAGCGTGAATAAATAAAATAATTAAGCATAAATCAGTACCTCCTTTCATTTTTCTTTCTTTCTTCATCTCTCTTCTCTTTTTTTGTATTAAACTCTCTTCTCCCCTCTCCTTCTCGTCTCCTTCTTTGGGAGATGCTGCATGCGGTGTAAGCGATCTCCTCCGCGGTGTAAAGTTAGCCCGTGGAGTGATAGGGCTAAGGAGAGGGAAGAGGGCAGGTGTGAGGGAGAGAGGGAGAGGGATAGGGAGATGGAGGGAGAGAGAGAGAGAGAGAGAGGGAGAGATGGAAAGCCAGCCACGATTGTCCCTCTTAATTGCGAGGAGGGATACACGACTCTTTGTTTCGCTTTACCGGATTGAATTATTTTGTCTGTCCGCCTTTTAACCCTGTCTCTATCTTCCCTTTGCCTTTTCCCTTTTTATCAGTTTCTCTTGATCTTTGAATCCTCACCCTCTCGCGTGCCCGCACATGTTGCCGTGATCATGTGATTGGTCTCTCTGTGACATTATCTCTTTATCAATATCATACGATTGCAGTTGCATACCAAGGAAAGCACTTTCGAACTACCTCTGTATAAGCGTTCAGAGCCGCCATACCTTGCAGGCTGGCAATGAGATAAGGGCAGGTATGCTCATGACATACCGGTGCGATAAAGAGATGTGAATGCAATGCTTTGATGACGCCAAACATTCAAACAAATATGGATCCTCTTCTCCCTATAAACCTTGCAACCCGTGCAACCCGCCCCATTATTCCTCCCCCTACCGTTTCGTACCCCTTTCCCTACCCTACCCTACCCTTTAATACCCCCTTCTCTTACCTAATCCTATCCCTGTCCCGTTACCCCTTTCCAACCCTTCTTTGTTCCCTGTCTACCACTTTCCCTACCTTATCCTACCCTGCCTCAACCCCCCCCCCTTCCATTCCCAAGGTGTTTTATTGAACAAAGACGTATTTTGCCAGCAGCGCTCTCGAGAGGAGACGAAAGGGAACACCCGTCAGGGTAGATAAGGAGACGTCGCGATGCGTCCCAGCGCCTTATCTCTGCCGGATGTCGGATGTTTTTCCCCTCTTTCCAAGATGTTGCGGACATTTTTGCGTCCTGCCTGCCTCTCTGCCCTGCTTTTGGGGTCTTTTCGCGATGGTTGCGGGGGTTCGGGGCAAGCCAAATATTATTCTTAGATCGTACGACATAATGGCCAGTCTTCCTTCTCTGCCCCTTTTCTTGTTGGGTGTTGGGTACTCTTTTGTGTGTGTGTGTGTGTTGTTTTTCTTCATTTTCTTTTCTAATTCTAGGGCGTGTTGTTGTGTTAAGATTTTCGAATGCATTGATTTTCTTTCGTCTTCCTATTTCTTCATGGTGTTATTACGCTGTAACTTGGTTTCTCTTTCTCCCTCTTTCTCTTCTGCCTTCTCCCTCCCTCCCTACCTACCTCCCTCCCTCATTCCCTATCCATCTCCTTCCCTCTCTCCCTCCTTCTCTCGCCTCTCTCGCTCACTCTTTCTCTCATTCTCTCCCTTTCCCCTCTTCGCCCTCCCCCCCTTACTGTCTGTCTGTCTTTTTTCTGTTGTCTTTGCCTTTTTACCTCCTCTCTCGCTCACTCTTTGTCTCTTTCTTTTCACATTTTCATTTATCAATATCTCCTTTCTTTTTTTCCCTTGACTTACCCTGCCAGCCAATAGCTTGGGGAATACCCGCTAGAAACACGAGACAGGCGTCAATGGGCCGAAAGTAGATAGTAAAAAATGAAACACACAGAGAGAGAGAGAGAGAGAGTGAAAGAGTGTGTGAGAGTGAGTGAGTTATGTGGATTTTATATCTGCTTGTCGATTATTCATTGCGAGGTTTGAAAGAGAAGAGATTGATGATGAATGGGGAAGGAAGGAAGAAAGTAAGCAGAAGGGAAAGAGAAGAAGGGGCATGGTTTTGTAAAGTGATTAAAACAGAAGAAAGGGGAAGAGAAAGGGAGGGGGATGAGGAGGGAAAGAAGAAGACGGAGACGAGGAATAGAAAGGAGGAGGAGGAGGAGGGATAGAATATAAATTAGTCATAATCGGAGAATGTTATCATAAATGAAAGAGAAGTAGAAAAAGTAAGAGGAGGAGGAAGAAAAAAAATGAGAGAAGAAATAAAGAACTTAGAGAGAAAGAGAAATAAGAAGAAACAAGAATTAGGAAAGAGAAAAAGAGAAGAGAACGCAGCAAAAGATAAAAGTATATCCGAGACGGAGCGGAGCGGTGGCGGAGGCTTGAGAGCAGAGTAAAATCATCATCCGTCTCGTCATTGGCCGCTTGACATCAGTGGATGCTGAGAGCGACAGCGGGAGATAAGGCGCGCCGTTTTGTATGATGCATGGACGTCGCCGTTGCTTCGCTTCGCTCGGGCGTGAATGGCTCGGCTGTGTGGATCTTGAGAGGGATGCCAGTGTGGGAGTGGTATCTGTTCCTCGTCTATGTATTCATGTTTATATATACATACATACACACACACATACATATATATATATATATATATATATATATATATATATATATATATATATATATATACATACATATATATATATTTTCTTCTTCTTCTTCTTCTTCTTCTTTTTTCTGGGGGGTGGTAATATATCTATGTGTAGGTAATCGTAATAATAATAATGATCAGTAAATGAGTAATAAATAATGCTGAATAATGATCATCATAACTCGTATATTAGCTTAGCGCTTCTTCATGTCCATTTTTTTTTTATTATTATTATTATTATAATTAGAAAACGGAGTTTTAAAAATATAATGATCAGTTTTCTTATCTGTACAGATTGCTATTTCGAGGAAAAGAAATAGTTTGAGGCAATTCATCGTCCGTGAAAAAATAGGTGAAAAAATGCGCGTTTGGGAGGCAGGACATTTTAACGGCTGTTCCGGGTACGGTCTGTTACGATCGGATTGATGAGGGAGAAGGGGAACGTGAAAGAGAGGATTTTTTTGTTATTTATTTTATTTATCTATTTATTTTATTGGAATAATCAGTGCAACTTTTATTTTTATTTTTTTTTTGCGTGTGTGGTTGTTTACGTAGTTGTTATGGGTGAGGAGAGTGTTGTACGAATAAGGTGTGACAGTCTGGCTTTAACCCTTCTAAAGCGGCGTCTTTCGCCCGTGGAAGGAGGGTAGGGGGAGGGGAGGAGGACGGGGGAGGGGGAGGGAGAAGAGTCGATGGCATGTCGTGAAAGTCGTTTCGGGGAGCCGTAAGGTAAGGGGGGGGTGGAGGGGGGGTGAGGTAGGCCTCTCCATGCCCTCAGACCAGGCTCTACAGGTAAGGCCGGTAAGCGAGAGTATTTTTACAGCGTGAGGAGCGGCGGAGAGGGCACGCGGGTGCCTCCGTGCCATCGCGCCATCCGTCAGTGTCCCCTCGGAGCTCCAGTGTCACGACTCGGGGCAGTGGTGGGCCGCGCGGGGTGAGTGACGGTCATAGCGCCCGCTCGTAACAGCGGGGCGTACGTCGAGCGAGTGACGGCGGCGGCTGCGGCGTGCGTGCGTATCGTCATCCGAAAGACGTTTCTCTCAAGAGCTCGATGTGCTTGCATGGCGTACCTGAGGAGCACAGGAGAGAGAGAGAGGGGGGGGGGGGCGGTCGTGACGAAAGGGCCCGCCGCCGCGTCGCGTAACCCGTTCGGTACGCGTGTTAACTTAGTCGCG
>BOPN01008131.1:17500-22500 GCA_017312705.2 Penaeus japonicus | reverse complement strand
GGTGAAGGCCCAGACCTGGGTAGTATGCTAGGTTGTACTGCTGACCTTCCAGTGCTGTCCTACCCACTCTTCTTTTCAACGTCGCCCACGCCCGCACACTCTACGCCCACACCTCCCTTCTTGCATCGTCCGTAGCCTTTAGCTTGACCAAAGAACGGAAGTGCTCCTGCCAGAAGCCCCCAGTCCCTTCCCCGCCCTGTGTGCCGCCCCCCACACGGCCCGCGAGCGGAGTGCCCCTCCCCCTCCTCTCGGTGGGCAGCGCTCGCCGCCTCAGCCTCACAGCCCACAGCCCACGACACGCCAGAGTTCGCGCCGACCGGGACCAAGCCTCCTTGATGGGCCTGGACACCCGAGGCCGCGTGTCGTCGCCCGTGTGGTCACCGCGGGCCCGCCCCACGTGCCTCTGCAACCACCCGGCCTGCCTCCTATCGGCGCCCACCTACCGCCGCCCGCCCACGATGGTAGTGCTGGCCTGGACGGGAAGCTCGCCCCACGCCCACCGAGGTCAACTTTTCCGAACGTTCGCTCACTGTCTGCCCATCATCACCCCATCCTCCTTCTCCTCTTCCTCCTTCTCCTTCTCCTTCTCCCTCTCCCACCCCATTACCCCTCTTGACCACGCCCCCTCGTCCCTCAGTCCATGTCTGTCCGCTATCTGTCAAACGTTGCATGTCGGGCCCTGTGTCCTTTCCTCCAGACAGTCCTCCTCACTCCTCCTTGTCCCTCCTGACGCTTCAGTTATGCTCCTCTCCTCCTTCAGATCTCCCTCCCCTCCCCCTTCCCCCACCATCCCACACATACTACATCAGCTGAAACTTCATCTACCTAAAGTCCTCGACTTGTCTCAGCTGTGCTTTCATTTTTTTTCTTGAGATTATACATACTATCTTTACTATATTTTTTTCAGAGGGAAACTTGAGTATTATATATGATGTGTAATTAATTAATTTTATTATTTTTTTCTTCGTGGTTTTATTGTTAATATGTGAGAATGATAATGCTGTTGGTTGTAGGTTGATGCAAATGAGCTGAACAAGTGAGAGAGAAGAGAGAGGAAGAGCAGGAGGATGGAGAATGAATGTAAAGATGAACCTGAAAGTTTTAGTAACGGTTTCCCAATTCGATTTTCCAGATATTAAAAACTTTGTGCTCAATACATTTTACAGTTCTTATTGTTTTATGGATAATGCTTTGAGTATTACTAATTTACTATTTCATGATACACAAGTTTCAAGGAAGTTCGCTATTGAGGACAGAGCTTTAGTGTGAACCAACGCTCTGCTTTTCCACGAAATTCAATACCTTTATACTGTTACGTTTATTTTTATTTTTTTTTTCTCTCTCTCTTGTATTGTTTCCTCCTCCTTTTCTTTTGACTGCAGTCGTTGTGTCTGCCCCAGTTGCTTTTATGTCGCGTTTAGAGCTGTTTCCGCCCGCTGTGCTTGCCAGAGAACACACAGTCTCTTTTTCTTTCTCTTTTTCTCTTTCTTTTTTTTATTTCTCTCTCTCTCTCTTCCTCTCACCCTCCCCTCTCTTCCTCTCACCCTCCCCTCTCTCCTCTCACCCTCCCCTCTCTTCCTCTCACCCTCCCCTCTCTCCTCTCACCCTTCCATCTCTCCTCTCACCCTTCCATCTCTCTTCTCACTCTCTTCTCTCTCCCTCTCCTCTCCTCTCCTCTCCTCTCGTCTCCTCTCCTCTCCTCACAAACTCACTCCCTTTCTCAACCCCTCGGTTTGTTTTTGGCCGCAGCAGTCGCTAATAAATGCGGCATTTCTCGATGGTTATAACGCTGCCACTGACTCCGCCGGCAGCTTGGAGGCGGGGAGGCTTTTCTGTCGTGTAGGGAGAGGGGGGGAGGGGGTCGGAGGAAGATTTCATTTTTCTTTCTCGTTTTGCTTTTTTGTTTTTTTTTATCGTAGAAGGGGTTAATGTTCTTTTGGATGATGGGTTTGGAGGGGTAGTAGGAGGGCAGGGGGTGGAGTTTTAGGGAGGAACCCGACATATTTTGGCCGTGTTTCCTTTTTTTTTCTTTTTTTGCTTCGTCTTATCATCGGTTTCTTTTTCTTTCCATGTGCGAACAGGTAAATAAAGGAATGGAAGAGGTTATAGGAGAGGTTTATTCCCAATGCTTGTAGAAGGAGTCGAAATGTCCTTTTGACCCTCTGTCAGTGACGTCCACGCTGCGACGCCGTAATAATTGGCTGCTCTTCCGCCTACCTCTCCCCCTCTCCGTTCCAAGACCCCCTCCTACCCCCTACCCCTCCCCGGGTCCTAGCTCCCTCCTACCTCCTCCTCCTCCTCTTCATCCTCCTCCTCCTCCTCCCCCTCCCCCCCTCCCCCTCCCCCTCCCCCCCCCCCCCCCCCCCCCTCCCCTCCCCTCCCCTCCCCTCCCCTCCCCCTCCCCTCCCCCTCCCCTCCCCTCCCTCCTGCCCCGGCCTCCCCCTTACCTGGCTGGCATTGTCGTGCAAGATTAAGACGCACTCGAGACGCGTTAGTGAGAATGCGCGCGTCACGAACCTCGATAATTATAGGCCCGCCGGAAGACACAAGCGGCGAAGGCGTCGCGCGCTTCCTCTCCTCCCTCTTGGCCATCGCCGTCGTCCTCCTTGGCGTCGTCTCCGCGACTCCTTGCGTCCACTTTTCCGCGGTGGGGCGCACAGACAGTTTGGCGTCACGCTCTCTCTCTCTCTCGCTCTCGCTCTTTCTCTCTTCTCTTTCTATCTCTCTCTCTCTCTCTCTCTCTCTCTCTCTCTCTCTCTCTCTCTCTCTCTCTCTCTCTCTCTCTCTCTCTCTCTCTCTCTCTCTCTCTCTCTCTCTCTCTCTCTCTCTCTCTCTCTCTCTCTCTCTCTCTTCTCTTTCTCTCTTCTCTTTCTCTCTTCTCTTTCTCTCTTCTATCTCTATCTTCTATCTCTCTCTCTCTCTCTCTCTCTCTCTCTCTCTCTCTCTCTCTCTCTCTCTCTCTCTCTCTCTCTCTCTCTCTCTCTCTCTCTCTCTCTCTCTCTCTCTCTCTCTCTCTCCTTCTCTCTCTCCTTCTCTCTCTCTCTCTCTCTCTCTCTCTCTCTCTCTCTCTCTCTCTCTCTCTCTCTCTCTCTCTCTCTCTCTCTCTCTCTCTCTCTCTCTCTCTCTCTCTCTCCTTCTCTCTCTCTATCTGTCTCTTTCTCCTTCCTTCTCTCTCCTTCTCGCTCCCTCTTCGGCTGACGTCATTCCCATTTCCTCCCTTACCTCATGCCATGCCCTCTGCCAGGCTTGCCAACCGTACGCGCCCTCGCTCGCACGCTTGCCAGAAGAGCGGATCACAGACGTACGCACGCATACCCGCACGGGCGCACACGTTCACGAAACAGACAGCACACCACTAAGGATTCCAGTGCGAAGTCCCCTATCTCTCCCTCTAACTTTCTCTCTCTCTCTCTCTCTCTCTCTCTCTCTCTCTCTCTCTCTCTCTCTCTCTCTCTCTCTCTCTCTCTCTCTCTCTCTCTCTCTCTCTCTCTCTCTCTCTCTCTCTCTCTCTCTCTCTATTGTTCCCTTGTCTCCCTCCCTCCCTCCCTCTTACATTCTCTCTTTCTATCGTTCTCTCTTCCTCTCTTCCTTCGCTCCTCTCACACTACCCCCCCCCCTCCCTTCTCCCTTCACCCAGACGCTACCCAAAACAAACTTGCGAAACAAACTACCACCACCGCCCCTTCGAGTCGTCCTCGAATTACATTACGCCCGCGACAACTTGCGACGGCGAAAGCGATTCGAGCGAGGTCTTCCCCTCCCCCCCTCCCCCCTCCCCTCCCGTGTGAGGACGTAAATATCGCCGTGAAACACTGTTGATTGCGCCAGCCGGAGCCATTCATCTGGAAGGCATTTCCGTGGTTCGGCTGAGAGGAAGGGGGGGAGGGGGGTCAGGGAGTTGGGGAGAGGAGAGATAAACGGGGAAGAGAGAAAGGGGAAGAGAAAATGAAGGAAAAGGAGGAGGAGGAGGAAAAGAAGGTAAAGGAGAAGAAGGGAAGAGAGAGAGAGAGAGAGAGAGAGAGAGAGAGAGAGAGAGAGAGAGAGAGAGAGAGAGAGAGAGAGAGAGAGAGAGAGAGAGACCCGAAATACACTCCCAACCTGAACCCACAACTCCTCCTCCTCGGCTTCACTCTACCTTTCCTTTCTCCTCTTTCTCCTCACCCCCCTCCTCTCTCTCCTCCCCCCTCCTCATTCTCCTCTTCTCCTTTTCTCCTCCTCCCCTGCTTCCCTCCTCTTTCATATCCTCTCCCGAAAATCCTTCGCACACTTTGTCTCAGTCCATCTATCAATCAATAGATAAAAAGATAGATAGATGTGTGAATATAGAAATAAAAAATAGATTTATAAACATAAAAAATAGGAATATTTATATAAAACACACGTCTGATTTAACGCGAGGTGAGAAAAATAAAACGCCATTTTTGCGAAGTAAGTTTTCTTGAGAAATACGTTGAGGAGTATTAGTTTCTCAATTGATCTTTCTTCTTCTTCCTCTTCTTCAGTCCTCTTCCTCAGCCTCCTCCTCCTCCTCCTCCTCTTCTTCCTCCTCTTCCTCAACCTCCTCCTCCTCCTCCTCCTCCTCCTCCTCCTCCTCCTCCTCCTCCTCCTCCTTTTTTGTTGTTATTCTTTTTGCGTGTTTATATGCTCAACTCACGTGGATGCTGTGAGTACGAAGTCGAAGGGAGCGCGTCAGGTTTAGATTGGAGTGAGTCACGGCCGCCCTGACAGAACCGGGTCAAGGGAGGCCGATAAAGACGCTCGAGTTTCGATAGGCTTGGAGGAAGGTCATGCCAGAGTGAGTCTGCCTTTTTATCTGTGTCTTGACTTACTCTCTTGATCGCCCTGTCTGCACTCTCCTCCATTTCTCTCTTCTTCCCTCCCTCCCTCTCTCTGTCTCTCTCTCCTTCTCCTTTTTCTCTCATTCCCTTCCATCTCTCATTCCCTCCACCTCCCTCTCTCTCTCTCTCTCTCTCTCTCTCTCTCTCTCTCTCTCTCTCTCT
>BOPN01008131.1:0-5000 GCA_017312705.2 Penaeus japonicus | reverse complement strand
GATGATAGTGAAAAAGTAACAATAAGCATGCAAGGATTAAGGTCAGAATCCAAATGAAGGGAGAGGGTGCTCAAGAGGGTATGAGAGAGAAATATCTAGAGAGAGGTCAAAAGAGAGAGAGAGAGAGAGAGAGATGTGGAGGAAAGACAGGGAGAAGGGAGGGAGAGAGAGGGAGAGAGAGAAGGGAAGAGGGAGTCAGACAGAAAGAGAGAGAGTGGGAGAAGAGTTGAGCAGAGAGGAGAGCGAGATACAGGCAGGGAAAGGGAGCAAAGAGAGAAAGAGAGAGAGAGAGAGACAAAGAGTGAGAAAGGGCACGGAGTAAAGGAGACACACACATGCCAAGGTTGTAAGAGAACCTGTATTTTAAATGGTCTGCTTTTCTCGAACAGGGCTTGCTTTTAAAATTCCTGGCACTCTCCCTTAACTTGCGGATGGTCAGGGTACAAGTAGTTGCAGGATAAACACCTGCTGTTACCCGTTAAGCAGGGAAGGCTGTTGACATTGTATCGACTCCAATAGTCAGGATTCATGGCAGAGGGTCAGGCGGTATTCGAATTCACTGCTAGAGGAGTGGACTGATGGTTTGGCGGCTAAAGAACCTAGTTAAACATCAAACTCTTTACTTCTTATTAAACGTTATACTATGATTATTATTATAGCAAAGTTCGGAGGTCATATGCATATATGCTGAAAGACACAATCTATTCATTCTGCTTACGTGTGTGTGTATGTGTGTATGTTTATGTGTATGTGTATGTATGTATATATATATTATATATTATGTATTATGTATTATATATACCACATATCACACACATATATGTATATAAATATACATACATACATATATATATATATATATATATATATATATATATATATATATATATATATATATATATAGAGAGAGAGAGAGAGAGAGAGAGAGAGAGAGAGAGAGAGAGAGAGAGAGAGAGAGAGAGACAGACAGACAGACAGACAGACAGACAGAGCGACAGGCGTATATATGAAATCATATTAAAATGTGAAACGCTGTTACTTGTACACCCACACTGTAACGTATTGCCTTTGTGTTGCAGGTGGTGGCAGTCACAATGGTGAAGGTGGAGGAGGTGGAGGACTAGACGGCGGCGGTGGAGGCGGAGACGGAGCGGACGAGGAAGAGCTGGGCGCCTTCTGGGAGCTGCTAGACAGCGAGATCCGCCCCGTCAAGCCCATTCCCACTTACCCCGAGTCACAGGTCATCTTTGCGGAACACAAGGAGGTCAGTTTCAGCTCTGGGAGTTCAAGTGTATGGAGATGTTCATGCACACGTATTTGTGCATATACCTACACCTATGCGAACACTCGTACACACGCAGAGGGGCACGGGCACACGGACACACATACACACTCACACGTACACTCACACGTACACTCACACGCACGCACACACACACACACACACACACACACACACACACACACACACACACACACACACACACACACACACACACACACACACACACACATAAGCAGAATGTTGTCTTACAAAGAAAATAAAAAAAAGCCAAAACAAAAACAAAAGGTAATGAAAGTCTACCCCAACAGATGGCACGCAAATATTTGGTTCTTCAGCAAGAAATCTTCAACTTGCGGAAGAACAAGAGCGTCTTGGAGGAGAAGCTGTCACAAGCGGAGAAGCTGGAGCAGCTTGGCAACCAGCGCTACCAGGACAAAATCAGAGAACTGGAAAGCAAAAGGGTAAGGTTTTCTTATTTTTCCTCTTTATTTGTTTCCTTATTTCCAGTATTTCTTTGTGAATATCATTTGGTAGAAAAGGGTTTTGCACACAGTAGTCTCTGAAAACTTGGGGTGGGGGGAAGTGCGGGAAATGTACGTTATTACTTCAGTATAATTTCTATTATTTCAAAAAAGAGCTTTGTGTCTCGTCTGGTTATAAACATATATTCGTTCACACCATCACTTCTTTCTCAGGAGAACCTCCGGCTCAACCACAGCAAACTGAGACAGCAGTTGGAGCAGATTTTGGCCAGACAGCAAGAACAGCAGCAACGGGAGCAGCAGCAGCAGGAAGACGGGAGGGGAGGCGGCCTGGGACCCAACCTCCCCCTCACTCCCCTCTGAGGACAGGTGTGCGCTCTCCCCCTCTCCAAGCGCCAGGGCTGTGATTTGTGAGGCAGTCAGGGACTCCTTTGTAGCGCGGATGAGCTGTACTTTCTTCGCTTTCTCATGCTGCGCCCATATCATGTAAGATGGAAACACAGTAGAAGAAGAAGAAGAAGACGAAGAAGAATGAGAAGAGGAAGAAGAAAAGAAAGAGTTGATGGACTTGATGCTTAGATATTGTTCAAAGGATTTTACTCTGTTTAATGGTAAAGGGGTTCAGATGTATACCTGATGTTTTCTTTTATTGTAGAAACAGACAAATGTTTTGGATATGTGCAACGTCAGAGCTGTAAGAAGGTTGGCAAGAACTTTCCTTTTCTTCCCCATGTTTGTTTCTTCTTGAACTGGTACTGAGTTAAATCAATGGACACTTATTTTAGACTGTAGGTATTAGTTGAAGTACATTGTCAATTTATCTAGAACCAAATTTTAGTCTTTTAAGTTGTAATTTTGATCACTTATTTAAATATTCATTTTAGCATCACCTGATAGGACTTATTTATTGATGTGTAATAGTTAGGAGTTGATTGGTGCAACTCTTAAAAAGTATGCATTTTTAGGTTAGATTGTTTTTAATGGCAGAAGGTCGCAACTCAAGATGAGGTGACTCACTCTGGTTCATTTTTATTTAGATAGATCCTTCAACTATAATTTTCTTACACTAGATATGGAGGATGATATTGCTTGGCACTGGTGAAAAGAAAGGTTTTCATTTTTATCATATGAATAATTTAAACTTATTTTTGAAGTTTTGTAGGTAGCAGGAATATATTCTGTGATAAAGAAAATGATACAAAAGACATTTCAACAATGATATGTATGGATGTTCTGTTTTTTATTATTTTAAGATGTGCGCTGAGTGAAAAAGGAGCTTTTTCATAGCTAGTCAAATTGCTATTAAAGTTACAGCAGATGGAATAGGTACTGTCTACTTTATTTTATTATTATTATTATTATTATTATTATTATTATTACTATTACTATTACTATTATCAGTCAATATTATCATCATTATCATTTTATAATTGTTATTAATCAATACTACTTCTACCATTGGTATCATTTTATTGTTAGTATTACTGCTTCAGCAGTTTTTCATTGCTATAAGTCGTATTGCTACTATTATACATAATTGAAAAAAACAGAACATATCCAGCAATGGAGCATATCATGGATGTCATTGAATAGCACAAGTTCCAAGTACCAGATTGTCAGAGAGATGCAGAAAGCAGCAGAAGAAAAAATATATATTTATTTATGATCTGTTGTGAATAATTAGCCATTAGGCATTAGTCGTCTGAAAGATCCTGATGAAGCCATTAGTGTGATTTGTGAGGGAGAATCGACTAGCGCTGCAGTAAAGTGTAAAGCAGCAAGTGTGCATGTGCCTTTGAATGTGTTCATCTTCGTTATATAATCTCTTGAAGTAGCTTAGAGGGAGAGTACTTTACTTCTGAGCTGCTCTACAGGTGTTTTAGAAGTGATAGTGTACTTGTCAGCTTTGAAGTGTTTTGAACTTTTTATGTAATATATGTAAATATAGATATGTATTTTATATGACCATTGAAAGAAAGGTATTTACTGTCTTGCTTTTCATTTTCATCTTCATCGTAGAATTCCATGCTCATGCATACCCTTTGATGGTGGTTTGATAATTATATAGAATATAAAGTGAAAGGTAATGTGGCAGCCTTGGAAAATAGGATGTTATCATTATGGTAAAACATACTTAAACTTCATTAAACTTTTTTATGGTAAAACATGCTTAAACTTCATTAAACTTTTTTATGGTAAAACATGCTTAAACTTCATTAAACTTTTTATAGTAAAACGTGCTTAAACTTCATTAAACTTACTTTATTTTTAAGAGTGAAAAATAAAGCATGAATAAATACTATGCAATTCCATAGAATTAACAGTAAGATACAGATGAATGTACATAGCTCTCACAAGATGGTTTTCCAAAAGCAATTGTTACAGAGATTTATCACCAGCATTGTTAGCATTGTTCATAAGATGCATTTCCAGCCTGAAATCCATGTTATTGGTTATAACATAAAAATGTGTAATTCTTGCATTCACAAATAAAAATATTGCAGTCACGGAAAAAAAAAGTCAACATATGCAAAATGTCATACACACAAAATGAGGCATTACAGAGGCATATCTATGAACTACAGTAGAAAGATTATAAGATGTTTGAATAGTTCAAGCCAGGATCATATCTACCCACAGGGGTCTACACCCATGGTGATCATCTGTTTTTTACACACGTAGAGCGAGGAGTGTAGAAGCCTAGGGGCAGGATCAACACTAGTCCATGAATTACAGCATCTCCTCCTCAGACTTATGTAAAAAATTCCTCTCACAATAATTATTTTTAAAAATAAGATGACCAGAAATAGCATCATTGCATTCCTAGATAACCAGTCACAACATTTAAACTCTTGATAATGCAAATCAAGTCGCGTGATCTGAGATGTATGCAATATCCAGCGTGATTTCATGCCCTGACTGTGGCTGGAAATTTCCCAGGAGGGTGCATCCTCTTTGTGTGTGTCAAGTCAGTATTGCAGGGATTATCATATGCCCTCCATTCATTGCTGTGAATTGCAGGTCCAGCTTAAACTGCTGTTTGTGCCATTAAAATATAAGTAGCAGCATTACTTTCATCTACAGTTTACGAGTATTCTGTTACTATCATGCTGCCTCACCGACCACAGATCACTGAAGAATCCCCTCTCCCCCTGCTCAAGATTCAATCATAAAGAATCTACCTGTTACATATATGTATGCATGTATATATATGTATGCATGTATATATGTAT
>BOPN01008130.1:40000-42500 GCA_017312705.2 Penaeus japonicus | reverse complement strand
GTGTCCTGAACCGCAGTGAGTGGCCACTTCGGTTAATGGCAGAGCGCCTGAACGGGGATTCCCTTCGGCCTCATTAACCCTCCTCCTCCTCCTCCTCCCCCTCCCCCCACCAGCACTCCTTTGGGAACCCCGAAGGATTTAAAGAGCATCATTATCTCCAGAAGTCCGCCCTCATAAGAAAAAAATATATATATGTATATATATCAGGATATCTCAAATTAAACTATTATCGTAATGATAATAATGCAGAACTTCGTGATTTTTTTTTCTTTTTTGCAGGTGTCGCAGGTGTGTTAGGACATTCTGATTGGCTGATCTTTCCTTTGTCATGGATATTCTGGTCGTTGATTGGTCAAAAGCTTAGGCATTGTTCTCCGTTGTAAACATATGTCATCAATATCATTATCCCCATTGAAATTATAATTAATCTTTAGCTTTAACGTCATTCGAATAATCATTATGCTCACCGCTATCATTACCGTTAATTATTAAATAAGCTTATCCTTTTCTCCATAATACCAATTAACATATATTTAAATTAGCAGGTAATGGACAGACTTGTGTTACCCTATCAGTTTGCTAAGTAAAATACTTCTCTTTTTTATCTGAGCATTTTTTTTTTTTTTTTTTTTATTTATTTTTTTTTTGTGATTGATCACGTGCTTTGATTAAGATTATTTCATTTTCAAATTCAGAACGACTTTATGATTACCAGTCGCCGTTTTGTAAAGCTCTGAGCATAGTTAGTCATATTAATAACGGAATTAATAATAATAAACTTAAATACGTGAATATTCTTATACGATGCTCTAATACATTTAATATAAGAATTTCATCAGAGGACATTTTGGAAATATTCGTATGACAAAATGAGATACACAACATGATTTTAATGTTAGTAATTATCAAAATTCCGCAAATATTTTGTTTTTTCTTTTCTTTTTGTCAAACGATAAAAGCGTAAAAAAGACTTGTCATTTTAGAAGCAAAAAATCCATCTATTCCTTTGATGGTATTTTTCACTTTGTTTCATAATGATTTTTTTTTCATTCTAAATTCGTCTGAAAATCAGCAGTTCACATTACAGTATCATTAACCTAATTTTGCTAATTTCATATCTAGCTATTTGTCTGTATATCTGACAATGTCATTTCATGATATTGGTAATATGACATTAGTAACAGTGATGATGATAATGATAATAATCGAAATATTAATAATTATAGTAATAATGATAATATAATAACTATAACAATAACTTTAACGATAATGGTAATGATAATGATAATAACAATGATAGCAATAATCATAATGGTAATAATAATAATGATGATATTGATAACAATAATGATATTGATAACAACAACAATAATAGTGAAAAGGATAATAATAATCATTATTCTTATAATTGTAATTATCATTATTTTTCTCTTTACTACTATCATCACCATTTTCATTCTAATGGTAATAATGATAATTATAATGATAATGATATAATGATGATAATAATATTAATAATATATATATATAAATAATGATAGCAAATATCATTTCAAAATCATTATCATCATCATCATCATAGTACCAATAACCATAATAAACAGAGTGAATGGTGTATGCAACATTTAAACAACCATCCCTTCTGATGCATAGCTCCTGAACACCCTCGGCCAAGGCGTGGCACTTGCTACCCTTCCCTGAGATAGTGAAATGCCAGGTTGACGTCCGACGGGGGTTGGTGTGTGTCATGTAAGGGGGGATTCTTTAACCTTACGTGACAGCCCCTCTAGAGATGGTTTCTCAATAAAAGAAATCATTGTATTTGGTCCCCTTATGTCAGCATTGATCTCACCGTGCAAGAAAGGCGTATGGACATTTCAGAAGACGGCTTTCGAGAGATTGGTGAAAGTCTCTAGTCTTGCAGATGTCATTCAGTATAGCAACATGGGTTTGGTCGTCAAGCTCTTGTTCGTAAAAAAAATGTTGTAAAGAGACCAAAGTGGTTGTGATGGAAGGTTATTATGTATTCGTAATCCGGTGGGTGGTCACTGATAGAGGATTTTGTTCTTAATACAGAGCAGAGAATATGTTATTAGGCAAGGTTTTTTTTTAATAATGAATGGCCAACAAGAGCAAGAGGAAGGCAAGATCTACTACCAAATACAGAAGAAAGAGTATAGAAAGAGGAAAACCAAGAGCGTTCCAATGATCGAGCGGCTGAAAAAAAAACAAAAAACGAGTTAACTAACGAAACGACGGATAAACAGCAGGACATTGTACAATAAATAGTTGAAATTGTAAAAGTAAATGAACTTCAACAATATACCATTCAAGAAAGTAGACTGACCAAGTCAAATGTTTAAAAATCACAGAAAAGGGTAAATACAATATTTCATACGTTGGTAATTGCTGGGATGATAAAACCAAAGAGAGGAGATGAGCAAATCGAGCCATAGTGAAAAAGATCTTAAGAATATTCACGTGACTCTCTCACCAACAC
>BOPN01008130.1:25000-32500 GCA_017312705.2 Penaeus japonicus | reverse complement strand
AAGAGACTGAACCAGTTAAGCGAATACGCACAGCCATGTGAATGTCCGAATTAAGCGATATTCGTTTAGTTAAGACACGATTTGTAATAACTTTTATGATGCGAACGATTTTAGAGGAATATTTCAGAGGAATCACTGTTATTACTGTTATTACCATTATTATCATTATTATTATCATTATTAGTATTATCATCATTATCATTATCATTATCATTATCATTATCATTATCATTATCATTATCATTATCATTACCATTACCATTACCATTACCATTACCATTACCATTATCATTATCATTATCATTATCATTATCATTATCATTATCATTATCATCATTATCATTATCATTATCATTATCATTATCATTATCATTTTCATTATCCTTATCATTACCATTATCATTATCATTATCATTATCATCATAATCATTATTATCATTATCATTATCATTATCATTACCATTATAATTATCATCATTAATATTATTGTCATTATTATTGTTATCATCATTATTATCATCATTATTATAATCATCATCATTAATGTTGTTATTTTTATCATTATCATTATCATTATTATTATTTTTTATTATTATTATAATTATTATTATTATTATCATTGTCATTATTATCATCATCATTATTATAATCATCACCATTAATGTGGTTATTATTATCATTATCATTATCATTATTACTCTTATTATTATTATTATTATTATTATCATCATCATCATTATTGTTATTATTATTATTATCATTATTATGATCATCATTCTTATTATTATTATTATTATTATTATTATTATTATTATTATTATTATTACTATCATTATTATTATTATTATTGTTATTATTATTAGTAGTAGTATTATCATTATTATCATTATTATCAAGATTATCATTAATGTTGTTATTGTTATCATTATCATTATCATTATCACATTACTATTATTATTATTATTATTATTATTATTATTATCATTATTATTATTATTATTATCATCATTATTATCATTATCATTATCATTATTGTTATTATCATTATTATTTTATTATTATTATTTTTTTTATTATTATCATAATTATTATTATTATTACTATTATTATTATTATTATTATTATTATTATCATTAATGTTGTTATTATTATCATTATCATTATCATTATTACTCTTATCATTATTATCATTATTATTATCATTATTATTATTATTATTATATTGTTATTTTTATCATCATTATTATTATTATCACTATTATTATCATTATTATGATTATCATCATTTTGATCATTATCATTACTATTTTTATCATTATTATATTTATTATTATTATCATTATCATTGTTATTATTATTATTATTATCATTATCATTATTATCATTACTGTTATTATTATTATCATCATCTTCATTATTATTATCATTTCTGTTGTTATCATATCATCATCATTATTATCATTATAATTTTCAACGATATCATGAATATTATTATCATTATCATTGTTACTTTTTTATCAAAATAAGTTTCATAATCATTAACATCTTCATTATTGTTCTTATTATTTTGTATAATTATTATTATATAGATGTCATCATTATCTTTCTATTATCCTTATCATTGTAATCACTTTTGTCATTATAATTATCATTATTATTATCATAATCTTCCCTTATCATTATTACCATTATCATTATCATTATCATTATCATTATCATTATTATTATCATTATTATTATCACTATTATCAGTATCATTATTATTATTATTATTATTATTATTATTATTATCATTATCATTATTATTATTATTATAACTATTATTATTATCATTATTATTATTATTATTATTATCACTATTATTACTATCATTATTATTATCATCATCATTATCATTATAATCATCATTATTAAAATTATTATCATTACTATCATCTTCATTATCATTATTACTTTCATTATTATTATGATTATCTTCATTATCATTATCAACATGATTATCCTTATTATTGTCATTATCATGGTTATTGTTATTATTGTATTGTTGTAATTTTGATCATCACTATTGTTATCATTATCATTATCATTATTCTAACCGTTAACATTGCCATTATCATCATCATTTTTGCTTTATAATCTTTATTATTGGTGTTATCATTGCTCGTATTGATATCATTGTTATCAGTGGTATTAATATTTCAGTTTATTATTGTATTCATAACCATTATTGCCATCATTATTGTTATTACTATCACTCCTATCATCATTACTGTTTGCCATTAATTCCATTATATATAATATATATATATATATATATATATATATATATATATATATACATATATATATATCGATATATATGTATCATTACCGTCATATCCATTAGCAATATCACTGTTATTATCAGTATTACTGCCATTGACCTTATCTTCCTCATGTTTAATGTTATTACTTTTTATAATTGTTGTTATCATTATCATTCTCTTTATCATTACCATTATCATTTTTACCACAAAAAATACTACTACCAAAATTCATCGTTAATCATAATCATCATCATTCCTGTCATCATATTCATTAGCAATAATACCTTTATTATATTAAAGGGAATGGCCCACCAGACAAACATATATTCTCAAAGTGATTTTTTATCTTCTAGGACATATGAACAGAGAGAAATTTTGAAAACCATATAACAGAAAGTTAATTGTTTCCTGTGATGTTCTCTTACTCGTTCAGTCTTTTGTTAACGGTAAAGGGAAGAGAGATATGGGTGTAGGGGGTAGGGGTTAGGGGGTAGGGGGTAGGGGGTAGGGGGAAAGGATGGGGGGGAAGGGAGACGGGTCGGTTAGTTGTAAGTCGACTGTGTGTTTGTTTGTTTGTTTGTTTGTATTTGGGTTTGTTTGTGTGTATGTATGTTTGTTTGTTTATATTTGGGTTTGTTTGTTTGTATTTGTGTTTGTTTGTATTTTTCGTTTGTTTGTTTGGGTGTGTATGTGTGTGTGTGTTTTTGTATGTTTGTGGGTATGTGAACGTACATGAGTATTTGCGCATGTGGTCATGCATGTTAATAGTATATATAATTATTGTCCGTCTTAAGAAAAATACATTCAACTGAATATATCTACTTTAATCTAGCATGTACAAAGCAATAGCAAAATAACCAACGGAAATTTTACTCCTTCGGCTTATATGCATTTAATTTACATACAAAATACGAAAAGAATATATATCTATGTAAATACTTCTTCCTTTTTCTTCTTGTAATTTAGACAATTACAGAGGTAACTTATGCATATCTGTTGATAGAATTCCATGACAAAATGTCGTGACTTTTGTGCAATAAACATTTTCTTGTTAAAGCATTATTAAAAATTTGGAGTGTAAGTCAAACAAAGAAATCTTTTTACGACACACTTATGGGAATATAAAGCAGAGAGGGAGATCAAACCGCTGAATACTTATGCTTTTTCACGCTCTGGCAATCAATGTATAATTGAAATGAACCCTTTCGGTTCCTCTTTTTTCCCTTTTCGCTTTTAAATTCACCTTGTGCTTCAAATATGCATATATTTCTTTATTTCTTTATTGCATATGCATAAATATATATATAAATTGGGAAGGGTATGATTGAGATCAAGTAATTTCATAGTGTTAGATATGTATATGTGAGTTACGGTTCGTTATTCCATTTTCATCTGAATTATTTGTTTCTTTGGAAGATGCAATTTCGAGTTACGGAATATTTGATGGCGTATCTTGTATTGTGGATTATGTATTATCATCGATATCATTTTTTTTTTTTCATTGCTGTGGACAGTGAGAGAGAGAGAGAGAGAGAGAGAGAGAGAGAGAGAGAGAGAGTGTGTGTGTGTGTGTGTGTGTGTGTGTTGTAGTTGCTATTGTGTCATTATTTCATGCATATTATTATCATCATTACCCCCGGCACAGAGGGAGATTATGTGACTGTTTAGTCAGTTACTTAGTTATTGGTTAACATGGCAAACATTCAGGAAGAAGGATTAGGCGAAAAGTTATTGCCAGAATGTGATTAAAATTTAAGTCAGTGTTTGGTTCTAGTCCAGTCGAAGAGAATTCTGAACCTACCCAATCAGTCTCATTGCCACAGGATCCCTCGTGGTAGAGAATTTTCAAGTGTACAATTAGTTAGATACACAGTCTATGATTGTTAACTGATAAGCTAGCCATCGACTCCCGGGTTGTAGGTTTGTGTTATTTATATGTATGTTTTTGTTGCCTTTTTTTTGCCCGTAATTAGCTATGATTCGTAACATTGTTATTATCATTCCATCATTATTGATATGATTATGTTATCACTATTTTTATGGCTATGAATTATCATTGTTGTCATTGTTATCATTAGAATGTCCATTGTGTTATAGCATTACCATTATCTCTATATCAATAGCATTATTAGCGGTAGAGGATGATGGCTTAACGGAAGGTTTGTGTTCAGGAAATGAGGTTTCAGCAGACGGCGATCGCATCCCGACACATCACCACCAGCCAATCAGGGACCACATCAAAGCACCAGTTCTGGGCGGCCATCGCATCCCAGTCAGGTCACTGTCGGCCAATGAGAGCGCAGGTTGACACAGCAGGCCGCGAGGATGACACTCTACCCGATGATAAAGGATGCGAGGTCACCAGATTATATTCGTACACACTTGACCTCTTCCCGTTACTTCGCCGGGCTACTTAATCAAAGAAATATATTTGGTGCGTATCAATAAAGCAGAAAATTATTGCGACTTTTCTCTTACGAACAGACGAGGTGATCTTTCGAATGTATTATGATGAGAGGATCTTTTTTTTTTTTTTTTTTTTTTTTTTTTTTTTGGGGGGGGGGGGGTAAAAGAATAATAGACAATGATAGGTTGATGAAGATTCTAGAGGTAGAAGTAGATTCTCGAGTAGTGAGAATGAGGGTACAGGAAAAGCTACGATGCAATAGTATTTAGTTTTATTTTAGTATTATTTTCCTCACCAGTACTATGCATGATAATCTTTTTATCATCGCGTTTTTTTTTTTTTTTTTTTTTACCATTTACCATGCATAGTATTATCATCCATATCAATATTATATATTCCTTCTCATCATTAGTTTAAATATCAGACATTTTTTTTATGTATAAGTACGAATCTATTTTACTTTTTATGTTAAATTGCTTGTATTGTTAAGGAAATAAACACTAACTACTTAACGCAACTGATCTGCATTTGTAAAATTAATTCAAGTAAGTTACATTACCTTAAAGTTTATGTTTGTTTTCTTAAAAGCATAAACAACAATATCTGAACTGATAAAGTGCAGTATCTCTTTTTCCTTTCGTTATCGACATGTTTATTCATCTACAATTTGTTTTAGGATTATAGGATCATCGGATTTATATTTTCTATATGACTTTTTATCAAAGTTACAAATAGTATGATGACAGGAGAGATTTTTATTCAGACTTCTAGAAATTGATATATACTCTCAGTAATATCATGATACACACTGTTGTATAATATATAATACATAATAAGACGTAAGAATCATTAGTGTCATTAGATTATTCATGGATGACAAGGGTATAGATAAAAAAAATAAAAAAAATGAGTACTAAATAAGATACTTGATTAACTACAGAGAAATGATAGAAATCTTTTCTAGAAATAGATGATTAATTCTAGTTCTGTGAAAGAAAATGTATAACTTTTTCGGCGGGTAATTGTGTGATGAATGATTCGTGGAATATGAATATGAAGTTGACGAAACCATTAAAATGCAAATAGGATTGATTAATATGAATTCATATAAAAATCGCTATTGATCTATTTTCCTAATCTTAATTAGGGTTATGTCTTGTATATATCATTTTCCTATATCCTCTTTTATTAGTTCATTATGTAAACTTCTCACTTCTTACAAAATTCATATTTTCAGTAATTATTTTCAAGGTCGTTCTTGTTTTCATTATAGTTTACATTGTTATATGTTTGATATTATTACTATTATATCTATATCTATATGTAATGTAATTATTATTCATATTATTATTATTGTTGTTGTTATTAGTTGTATTACCATAATCATCGTTATTGTTATCATTATTAGTTGTAGCATTATTATTGCTGTCGTTATATTTCTATCAGTACCATTATTGACTTTGATATTGTTGCTATACTTGTTGCATTTTTTATCATCCTTGTTTTGTTATTATCATTATAATTATCATCATCAACATCATAATTATTATCATTATTATTACTATTTTTATCATTATCATTACTATAATTATTATCATTATTGTTATCTTTATCATTGGTAATGTCGTTGTTGTTGCTGTCTTAATTCCTAAAATCGTCATGTCATTATCATTGTTATCATTATCATAAGCATTACCCTTATCTTTTTCCTATTATTATTATAATCATTATAATCCTTATCGCCATCATTGTTGTTACAGGTATCATTAGCATTATCATTACCATTGCTGTTACCTTCATGATTAATATCATTATTATCACAGTTAGCTTCCTCATCATTCTGATCACTATCATTAGGATCATTATCATTATCATCATCATTAATATTTACATTTACAATAAAATGGCTAATATAATCGTTAGCATTATGATCATCATTATCACTAAAGTGAACCCCATTGAAAGTTTACTGATTTAATGGTTTATTGATGGGGTTTAGTTTGCTTTATTGAACCCCTATTATAGTAGCGAGATGGATAGCGTCCATTCGCCATCACTAGTAACTGACACACGAGGATTGTTCCTTTAAAAAGTACAAAAATACAAGGGAACGAGATTTTTTTTCACAACGCACGAAACTTTTCATTTTGTTTAGTCGGAGGCTATGAGTTTCATATCTACCTACGTTAGTGCAATTACAAAAGAGGTGTTCTAATGAGGGGGTTCTAATGAGTTCTAATGATATAGTTATTTATGATTAGATAATTATGATAGGCATCTTTCAAATAGTTATATTAAAGTGCAGCACTTGAAGATCTATTGACCAGTAGCGAGTAAATAAATGAATAAATGAAAAAATGATAATAATAAAGTGATACTCAATAGTATATATATATATATATATTTTCATAATCCTCCATTGTTATATGGAGTTACAATGCAGAATATTACTCTCATAATCCCACGTAATGATCCCCCCCCCCCCCCCCCCCCCGATAGACTTATCATTCACATCAACAATTGCCATTCTACTGCATTCAACATCCTTCATTGTCATTTGGTTCATTATCATAATCAATTGTAGCATTATCAGGAGGCAGGCAAGCATTAGAAATTTCACTAATTCATACCATTATAGTTTTGGCAGTAGCCATCAGTCTGATATCAACATGCGTGAAGTTAGATTTGAAATCAACTGGTAAAATATGCTAATTACCTTGTATGTACCAACAGTTTTTCTAGTTTTATTATTATAAGCATTTTCCTATTGTTTATCAATTAGTTTTG